>CABFPE010000403.1:325351-356194 GCA_900660155.1 Hofstenia miamia | reverse complement strand
ATATATATATATATATAGAAGCATCAACTAATTTGTGGGGCAAGTGTTTAGATGATTAAAGCAAGGAGGGCTTTAGTACTCCTTGATTATAGTCATCAAAATTTTATAGTGAAGTCCGATTTTGAATTTAAAGCAAATTCTGAAAATCTTTAACATTCAATCGCATGCTTACAGTTCGCACGTGTTGCACGTTTACATGAAATTAACTTTTTTAAATATTTAAAAACATCTACAAATTTCGAGGAACTCGGTTAATTTTACTACTAGTAATTGTTTGAAATTGTTGATTTAAATACCAGGTATTATTGCTATATAAATTTGTGACTAATTTCTCATTAATCATTATTAGCTGTTTGAACAATCGGCAATGCACCTGTACTTGTGTATGCTGGGTTGCCTCACTTTGGGAGTTGCATTAGCGACAGGTATGCTGCACAATGTTAAGTTAAAATGACGATTTTTATGTTTAGAGCGCGCAACAATGGATTATCAAAAGCGGTTAGAACGTGAAACAAAGAATTTATACACTACGTTGAGTAGGAATGCTAATTTGCGTAGCAAGCGATATATGTTTACTGGAGATGGTGACCTCAGGCGAATGCCAGCATATGTGACAGACAATATTACGGCAATGGCACCTCAGCCTCTTTGGTCAAAAAGAAGCCGCCAAACTGGAACATCGCACGGTAACTGTGGTGGGAATCAATATAATTGCAAGAATGGTGACTGCATTGCTAATCAATGGGTATGTAACGGAGTACAAAACTGTCCTGATGGTTCAGATGAAGCTACCTGTGGCTGTACTACCGATCAATTTCAGTGTGCCAATGGACAGTAAGTTACCATAACTTGATAGTAAAATGTAAAAATTATTTAGGTGTGTTCTGGGGATTTACGTCTGTGACCAATTCAACAACTGTGGAGATTTTTCTGATGAATCTAACTGTTTCAAATGTCCTCCTGGCGAATATACGTGTGGTAATGGATTATGTATTCACGAAGATAAGGTTTGCGACCACGATAATGACTGCGCGGATTGGACGGACGAGCTTTTCTGCGAAGCTTGCTCATACAACCAGTATCAATGTCCTGTCAGCAACGTCTGCGTTCCTTCTGAATGGCTTTGCGATGGCAAAAGAGACTGTCCTCGTCGAGGTCGTTCAAATGATGAGAATCAATGTGTTTGTGATATAGATGACTTCGCGTGTGCTAATGGGGAATGTGTTCCTTATTCATTTGTTTGCAATGGAGACAACGAATGTGGAGACGGCTCGGATGAGATATTTTGCTGGTGCGGTGAAGGTCAATACACTTGCCGAAATGGAAGATGCATTCCTGCAAATTTGGAGTGTGATAATAAAAATGATTGTGGTGATTTCAGTGATGAGTCGAGGTGCTTTTGTGATGAGTACAGTTTCCAATGCACAAATGGCGGTTGTGTACTTACTTCAACGCGTTGCGACGGGGTCAACGATTGTGGTGATTTTTCTGATGAAGTTGATTGTACTTGCAGTTATAACAACTGGAAGTGTCAGGATCTTTCGGGTTGTGTTCCGACACATGACATATGCAATGGTGTATCGGACTGTCCAGATGGTTCAGATGAATTTCACTGTTCATGCACGTTTCATACTTTCAAGTGTGCTAATGGTTTTTGCTATCCGGAACACGCTAAATGTAACGGTGTCAATGATTGTGGAGACAATAGCGATGAGTTGCTTTGCTTTTGTTCATCCGGTCAATTTCAGTGCTCTGGTGGGAGATGCATTCCTGATTACCAAGTGTGCAATGGGTGAGTCGTTAAACGCAAAGCATTGAATATAGGGTAATTATTTAGATTCAACGACTGTGGCGACAACAGTGACGAAATTGAGTGTGGATGCCCAACTGACAAATTTACCTGCGTTAACAACCATTGCGTAGAAATGGCCGCCAAGTGCAATGGTGTCAATGATTGTCAAGACAACAGTGATGAGAATGACTGCTCATGTGATCCAAGTGAGTATAGTTTTCAAATTTAACAATTTAACTCTGCATTATGTCTTAGTTATAATTTAATATTATTTTAGATGAATTCCGATGTAATAACGGGCAATGCATTCCTTATACAGATCATTGTAATGGTATTGCAAATTGTGGTGATCGTTCAGATGAAGAGAACTGCAATTCTGGGGCGGTTGTACCTCCATCAAAACAATGCTATGCTTACGAATACAAATGCGCGTCAGGGCAATGCATTAGAAGCATCAATGAATGTGATGGTACACCAGATTGTCGAGATGGAAGTGATGAGATAAGTTGTGGTGGCGGTGGTGCAGCCCCAAACATAGGTTTACCCGGATCTAATTGCCGCCAGCATGAATTTCATTGCTATTCTGATAACAAATGCATTCCGCAATCTCGTGTTTGTGATGCGTATGATGACTGCGCGGGAAGGGAGGACGAAGCTAACTGTGGTGGTCATGGAAGCCCCAGTCTCTGCAGAAATGATGAATACGATTGTGGCGCCGGTATTTACTCATATTTTCCGACATACCTTTACCATATATTTTAGGTGAATGTATACGAATGCACTACAAATGTGATGGTAGGGTTGATTGCAGAAATGGCGAAGACGAGAAAAACTGCAACGCCAATCGTCCTTGTGGCCGACACGAATTTCAATGCAACAACGGTCGATGTATTGAGATTGGATGGACTTGCGATGGAAGAAATGATTGTAAGGATAATTCCGACGAAGACCCAGCTGGCGCCGCCCGTTGTAGCAGTCGATCACTTTGCAAACACGGCGAATTCCAATGCGATTATTCTAAATGCATTAAGGAAGACAGAATATGCGACGGACATGTGGACTGCCACGACCAAACAGACGAATTAAATTGTAGAAACGATATTAAAAGATGCAAGTGAGTCTCTTATGTGCTTATACCACGCTTGCTATGCATAACACATAAATGATCGTTTTGATTGCATAAAATTTAAGTTAATCGTGCTAACATTAAGAACTCAACATTGCAAAGTTTCTTTACAATTCCATGAAAGCAAATGGAGTGTCTACATTTATCATTTCAGATTTTAATGATCATTCTATTTAGCTATAACCGATTCCAATGTGATGATGGAACCTGCATTTTGGACACTTATCAATGCGACGGGTATTCGGACTGCTCAAATGGCGAGGATGAACGAGGTTGTACCCGGCCACCGCGGCCTCGTCCGGGGCCAGTTCATACACCGCCTCCAATAATTATTCCTAAACCACATAGAGGTTGTTCATTAGACGAATATGAATGTTGGGACAAGAAATGCTACGCAAAGTCGAAACGATGCGATAGAGTAAAAGATTGTTCACAAGGCGAAGATGAGCTTCAGTGTCGTTCAAAGCATAAGCCCAAATGTCACAACCACCACTGTTAATTTAATAAATTATTTTTACTATGCATTAATTTTAATTTAATCAGTGCAATTCATAAGCTGTGCAATCACCAATGTTTCCATAGTTCGAAAGATAGTATAATTTGTGTTAATAGTTGACAGATTAACACTAGGTTTTCCGTATATTTTCTCATTCTAAAATAACAACACAATACGTCGTATTAGTAAAAATCTTTTGGTATTTCTCAAGATTCTTAACATATAAACCTTGAAGAAATGTGTGTACATGAGCAGCAAATTCATTCTTTTCGTCACGTTATTGCACATTGTTAAAAAATTTCTTGGTCCGCATCAACACCTGGCTACCCGTTGTCACTCTTGTCTACTAACGTTATCTGAAATGTGAACTTAATAGAACGTTTTTGCTGCTTTGTGTGAAGCAACTAAAGATTCTCGTTTATGCAGTTTGATTAAATGCAGAACTATTTATAAATCGTTTTATGTAGCATTGATCAGAAATTTATTTTACTAAATTCAACTATGAAGAATTTAACTCTTGAGCCTAAATTTTCCATTTGTAACATGAAACAAATTAAGTATCCTGTTGGGAAGCTTAATCTGGCCAAAAATTTTTTCATCAAAATAAAAAATGATCGCATATGAACTATTAATTTTAGGTCGTATTGGTATAGGGCCTCCACCTTGTGCAAATTGTTAATCACAAACTAGATAATTGTCTTTGTTAAAGTTAAAATGTAAACATTTTCTGAAATCAAATATTAGATTACAAATGTTTATATAGATAACTACTTTTTTACTTCAAGATAGACATAACATTTATGGTGAAAAATTGATTTCTATTTAGTTGTTTTTTCGTTACATTGGCCGATTCAAAATTTACAATACATAGTAATGATTTCTGCTCTATTATATATCATTGTTTATAACCTGCATTACAAAAGCTTAATGTATGGTACTTGAATCCAAAATAACGCGTTAATGATGGCAATGAATACATGAATAGTATTTTGTGTGTCAGTAGGCCTAACTGGTGCGGTAAGGTGGACTTCGCAATTTCAATGAACGGCTACTACTAAGCCTGAGATGGACATAGGGTTGTTCATATTCTGGTAATGTTTGACAAGCAGTTGCTTAGAAATCACTGAACATTTTTCAAGTGGGTTGAAATTCGCATTTCTTTTCAAAAGCGATTAAGACGGCTTCCTAAAATTGCAGCAATTAGGGGAACCTTTTGAAAATGCATTTTCCATTTTTGCGTTATTTCAAACTAAAACGATAAAATGTCTTTGGAATTTTCAGACATTCATTACATTAATGATGACATCACTAACCCAAATTCAAGCAAGTTTTTCCATAGATCAATTAACTTGAATCCATCTAAGCAAAAATTTACTTAGTGTGCAGTCGTACTGTAATTTCTAACTTCATTGTGTACTCCAGAGATGGAACTGGCTACCGGCCGGCCGGGGCCGGCAATTTACCGGCCTGCAGCCACTTTTAAATTTCATGAAAGGCCGGTAAAATTACCGGCCGCTTACCGGCTGAAATTATAAAAAATATTCTTGTTTTTTATTATAAACAGGGAATACTTTGTTTAGTTTGGGAGGAATTTCTATTAAAATCTAGTTTGAAAAAAATATACTATGAGCATTTTACAGTATTGCAATTTGAATAATAATTACATTTACATTCTGGAATCTGTCCTAAATTTTTCCTACAAACGGAGTTGTTCTGCTTTTTGATAGGGTAGTTTTACTTTCGTTCTTTATGGAACTTACTAATAATATTAAAAAACCTGTTATAATACTGAAAATATAATGTATAAGATTTACGCTTGAAATTTGAGAGACCTCATTAAAATAAAGCAACTGGAACCCTTGCATTTAATTAATATTGGAAGGGGACACTCAAAATATATTTGAAGGATGCAGAAAGACATGCAAACTAAACTAACTAAATAAAAACTAAAACGTTCACAATTTTTCATTCACTGAAAGTGAAAACAGCTGATTAAAGTTATAAAAAATATCAAAATTGTGCTTTGGTAGAAATATAGTTATAATAGATTGAAATTTGCGTTATGCAATATCAGCTCTGCATCGCCATGTGTAAAACAGCTTATGTTTATATTTATATATATATATATATACATACACAATGTAATTGCATAGATTAAATATAAAATACAAATATAATTTACCGGCCAAAACAGGCCGAAAACCGGCCGGCCGGTATTAGCTGTTGCCGGCCAACTACCGGCCGGTTCCAACTCTAGTGTACTCTATAGGTGCAGACATGTAGCAGTACTATGGCTACAGACTTGGCATTCATTGCAGTGCATTTGTCAGCATTAATGTTTTGATTATATCAAACCCTTGTCAATCTGAAAAACAATTGTCAGTGTAGAGCCGAGCCGAGCCGCATTTGCCCAAGGAAGGTAGTAATATGCCGCAATTTCAAATATCTTAATATTGTGCAATATGTGAATACAATACAATTCATAAAAATGTGATGAAAAATAAAATTTTGGTGGTAAATTTTATTTAAATTGATTTTATAGATTTTTCTATTAGTTGCTAACATACCCAAATCTGGAATAGGAAGGCGGAAAGTTACTGAATTTTTTAACAGAGGATCATAAAATTGGCCGGGCTTTATCCTAAATTTTCAGCCCATGGCAATCTTTGACCTAGCAAATGCAATCGAAATTGAAACAATGTGAAAGGTTACACACATCTATTTTGAAAAATCATTTGAGTTCATAATGTAGTATATTTGCATCTAAAATTGTAAAATGACAATTTGCGTCCATTAAATAATATTTGATGATAGTCATTGTACAATTATTGATTTAATATTTATTTGTATTTTGATTGGTCGCTCGTATGAGGAATCCATTTTGTTTAAATATCAGACATTGCAGTATCGTTTAATATTTTGTTCTGCTATTACTCACTATCTGATACTAAGTGAGTTACTATTTGCTATTATTTGTAAATACCCAGAAGTTGTGAATTCTGTTAATTTAAGAAAGCAAAGCATAATGCATTTATCTTCAAATATTCTAAGCAGAAAATATTCAGATTTAACTAAAAAGTACTTTCATTACATTGGTTTTACAGAAATATAACTTTTTTTTCAGATGGTTGATTCACAGCTATTTTTCTGTGTAATATAAATTTATCAACTGCGCAAACAGTGAAAGTCAAACTATATTTTAAGTAGATAATTATAAGATTCAGACATTCATTAATTATCAAAAGAAGTTGATACTATGGCTTTGATCGATGGTCTTAATTCTTTCGGGTTTGGATGAACAAAATGCAGAGCTGCAAAATTTTACCTCTCTCAGAGATGGTTATTCCTTCATACGAATTGGCATTAAAATTGCATTAGGCATTGAAGAAATTATCAGAATTGAGTTAGATATTGGCATTCTAAATTGGCTTTAGAATCCCACCAAATTCGTAAGAGCCGATCGATTAATTTATCAAGTTTTTGGGAATGCTGTTTTAAATGTTTAATTATATTTAAAATCATAAAATGTAAAATTATAATTTCATCTTACTAACAAAATGTTACAGACAACTAAATTGGAATTGAAACTGGTGGTATTGGCCTGTAGGAATTGGGATTGAATCACCAAGAATTGTAATTGAAGAATTTAATTGAAATCTCTGGTCGTTTCGTTTTATGTTAAAATGCCTATATTACCTATTAACACTAGGTACCATGAAAAAACGTAGGATAAATTGTTATATATCATTGGAAAGCAACTTTTTACTGATTTCTCAGTATGATCAAATGATATATCATACATAAATTCCATATAAATTTTGACATCAGGAGCAGTGAACTTTACACTTTTGATCCCTTAACCTTATTAGACCTGACCTATTTTGAGCTGATCAGGCCTGGGAGAGAGAACTTCTGTAGCCCTAAAAGTTACGAAAGTCGCTAAGCCTCATTAAGAAAGTTCTTGATTATTAATCAAAAGTTTAATAGGTAGAGAAAATAACCCCTAGTTTGAATAGGGTTGAGAACTTAAATTTTTTGATATTCCTAAGAGGATATGCCAGAAAAAATTTGTTCTTACTATCAAGGCCTTCTGGTAATACACTAACAACTTATTATGCAAAAAAAGAAACAAATAAGAAAATATTTTAGTTTTCAAATGCCATTCACCTCAACCTCAACTAAAAAGCATCAGCAGACATTACAAAAATTTTTCTTTGCTGATATTGCTGCCTTCCTTAATTGAAATCAAAAAATGATGATCTGATGGCTCTTTTAATTGCCTACAAATGCAAGGTGTTCATGTTTCCCTTGTAGCCACCTGCCTAGTAGCCATATGTTGGCACACTTACAACATATTCGCTGGCGCATTGGTTTTGTATTTATTAGAAGTTTAATAGGATAAAGATTATTTCTGATTCCTTTAACATATTGTGTTTGCGATGGAGCATGATTTGTTTGTTGGTGTAAAAAGCGCACAAATGTACAGTACAAAGTGTGAAGTTAACAGCGTAAAAAAGTGATGAATGAGGAACAATTATATTTTTGTGCAGCTGAGGCGAATAGTTCAACGTTATGTTAGTGAAACAAATGAAGAAAGGCATTAATTTTTTTTTGCTTTTACAGCATTTTGCAGTGCAATATTTTTTGGTCATATTCAATTCACCTAATATTAATTCAATGTACAATGTTTAGGACGGTAATTAAGGTTTTCTATTGAAGACATATGCAAACAACTATCATATATCTTATACAATTTAAAATGAGAATATCATTTTTCCAGACTTGCTAGATAAAAAGTAAAGGTAGAAACAGAATCCTCATAAAATTTCATAAAAAAGTTACCTAGTGTCATCATCAATTACTAGAGACTTCACAAGAAGCAAAATTCATACACAAAGTGTCGATTTAAACAGCTGATTTAATTAAAACCCTCTGACAATGAATAAAAATGGAAAATTTGATTATTTCATCACATGTAAACATGTACACTTAGACTTTACACAAAATCTCTATTCACTTTAGATTGATCAATTTGCAGGAAATTTCATCGGAATAATGCTACTTTCTGACAAGGGCGACCAATGTATTTTCTGCGACTGAAAGCATTCTGACTTGGCTAGTGTTGACACTAATATAATGTCCCCTTCAAATCTCGAATTACATTTTCTGCAATCAAAGATTTCCCGCCCTTCATTTTTGTGGCCTCAACTTATAGCCTGCATTATCCATATCCATATGTTTTTGGCTTTAAAAAAATTCAGATTTCTAATAGAAAATTTCCTTCTTGACTTGACAAGTCTTTCCACTCCTTTCTTAAATCGGAATGGTTCAATTTTCTGCAATTTCCTTTTGTCTAATGTTGGAAGAAACCATGAGTACATTCATGGTACATTTGACCTGGTCTTCGTCTTCATCAGCGGTAGTCTGTGTCTGCGGTAAGTTCATTAAAAACCATTGAGCTCAAAATGATATGCCGTCATGTTGATGTTAAAAGGCTCAACTGTAGATCATTACAAAACTATCATTTTCTATCATTTTTCAAATGCAATTTGTGCATGGGAAGCGGGTGTTGCGTCGAAAGCTGTAAACAATGCTACACACATGTCAATCTGAGACATATGCTTCAATGATGCACTTTTCAATTACATGAAAAAATAGCTTTATGTTATTAGAATAATCAAACATAAGTAATAATAATTATAATGATGATAATAATAATAATCAAAATGAAATTATTGGCGAAGATATCAGGTATAGTCTATGAATTACAAATATTTCGAAAATATATATATAATAGCTACAAGTTTCAAAAAACTAAAAAATTGTTTTTAAAAAAGCCTCAGTTTACCCAATTTTGCAGTGCATTTAATGTTGTTGATGATCCTCCATTAAACTGATTTCTATTACGTTTTCTTTTAATATTTTTTCAAATGTTTAATGTTTGGGGCATCTTTAATGTTTTTATAAAAATTATTTCATAAATTTGACACATTAACAGTAACATGAAGTGTTAAGTTTATCACATTATACAGTGTCATTGTTTATGCAGGTCTTGGAGCAGAGGCTAAGGAACAAGAGTGGCTGGGAGAGCTGGAGCCTCCCGGTGGCACTTATTTTTGCATAAAATCCTTTTAAATTTAAGAAATTTTAAGAAGAACCTAAATTCAGTCCCGTCAATAATTATATTGTTCCTTAGGTCCTGCATAGAAGCGTAAATGCTCGTAAGAAGCTAGTGGGTACCAATAGAGTATTAACATGTTTGCACAAAATTTTTAAGACAAATTCATTTGCAATTGTAACTTGCTATTAGCATCCTATTTGCAGATTGGAAAAAGAGTAGTTAGTGACCAGTTGAATACAGTATTTATTCGCACTTGATATTCTATGTGAATACAGCCGGTAAGAAGTTAAGGATACATGCATGCATTGATTTGTTCAATACAAATGAATATAGAAGTTGCTTGTTTGGTGTTATGTGTCTTACTTCCCTTAAATAATTACCACCGATTGCTATTGTCCTATGCATGCATTAATTCAGTGATACACATGACAATATTTCTTAAAACAATAGAAAATCTTCGCGTTACTGGATCCGAAACCCTGTAATATGTTAGCATTTTTAGCAGAGTTCAAAAACAAGTACTGAACGCAATTTTCAGGCTTGCCTTTTGTTGTTCAGTCCCTCATAAAATTTACAATTTTGCATTTATACAAAAAATTCGGATCCCTAAGTTGTTGACATTTTCAAACTTAATAACAAACTATGTAGTTACCACATTATTTTTAATGGAAGGGAAATATCATTAGCTGAAAGTGTTCGATTTCAAATACTTTTAGTGATTATATTATACAATTGTTTTTTTCTAACTTAATATTATAGACATGGTCAAAATTTGTTCAAGAAAATCATAGCAAATGCACAAATAATCAAAATATGCCACTGCTTCATATCTTTAGATATTCTCTAGTTTTAATAGCAGTTTTTTACTACCTTCGTTTTAGCAGATATATAAATGCGACTGGATATCCAATGGATTGAATTTTAACTGAAGTTGTGGGACTTGGGCTCACGTGAACTTTAATAAATTATATTGTAAAGAAACTTGTGTAAATCATTTTTTAATTTTATCAATATTTTTATGAATTGCATCGTTCATCTGTAAATTGGCTTTCAAAATTGTTTCTGACAAGTAGTTTTTTAAATTGGGTAGTTATAATTATTTGCACGCAGTCTTTTAACTTGGAATGACAATCAAACATGTAAATTTATAATACGTGGATTCGATGAACGCCTATATTTCCTCCCTAAGCGATTAGACATGTCTCTTTACAAGTAATTCATCCTACTAACAATAATGTGCCAGAAAAAGTTAATGTAGAAACCTAAGTTGACGGAATAATTTATTCATAGGGAATGGATTCTTAATTAATTCATTCATAAAATTAGAAATCTTATTGAAAGCAAATATATGTTTCCCAATATTCGTTTCTAAAATCCATAAAGTTTCCCTGAAAGCCCTACGGGTTCTCTAAAAAATTTTTGGCATTTTATTTAGTTTTAAAATTTGAAATATATACCATTTTTCAATCCAATTTCATTATGTTTTGATTTATTTGTCCAGACAGCTTTTCCTTTGTGTTAAGCTGTATTTAAAATATAACTATTGTGGGTTTGTTTTTAGAGTTGTCTGTTTGTTATTACAATCGACAGACGTCGTGTTTTTATAATTATGAGATTGTTTACAAACGTAACGGCTGTGTGTGACTCCCTCTTGATAGTCGCACACTGCCGTTAAGGTAAACCTTAACTTAACGAGAACGTACACCTCGATTTTAACATTAACTTAAGAAATACCGTCGCACACTGCCGTTACAGCTTAAGTTAAGGTTACCTTAACGGCAGTGTGCGACGGGCCTAACACAATACCCCCGTTTACACGAGATGCCGAGGAACTAAACTGTATATATATATATATATATATAAAATTTCAATTTAAAGCAAAAGATCTTTAGACAGTTGCGATTGGACTACACAAAGTGCTCCATCTAGATTTGCAAGCGGTTAAATATATAATAACAGAAAGCTGATTATTTTTAACAATTTTAAAATAATTGGTATTAATGTAACAACTCAAGGATCGATTTAAAATCTTCAGCTATCGAGTAAATTATACCACTGGTTTAGAACATAGATGGAGGATTAGAGTCCTCTCAATACTGTAGATTCCAAAATTATTAAATCATAGCTTTTTTAAATGAGATTTGCATTGTAGAATTTCAAATTTATAAGCAGTTATTATTGCATGACTATTATATTTAATAGCAAATTTCATTATTAAATCAATAAAAAAATTATTGAGTGCTTAAGTGGTTAGGAAAACTTAAACAATTCTCTGTAGATTAATTATTATTTGTAATACATATTAACGTGGTGTGCACTAGACACACAAAGGATTAAGTAGGAAATAGAGATTCTTAAAAAAAATAAAACACTAATACATTTTTTGATTATCACTAGAAAACTGCCCGTGCTATGCATGGGGATTTCAATGGGCTGTATTAGATATTTAATAAATGAATAAACTTTAAACAAACAATATGTTATTTTTTTAATATTTTTTGGAACGAAATAAATAATAAATGTGATCATCATACATTGGTAAAATGATTTTTATTCACAATTTTAGCATATGAAACTCTTTAATTAGCCATTTTATATTATAAGCACATTCAAAGCATGGTAACACCTCATGCAAGGGATATAGAATCACAACAAAATCGAGTCCATTATTGTAGTATTATAGACATGAATACTTGTACTAATTTTAAGAGGACTTATTATTTAAAATCTTAGAAAATATATTATAAACTAGCCATGTTTGTACACCTACATTAGTGCAAATGTAGTCTCTTTTTTGAAAACTCATTAAGTAGTGCTTCAATACAAGTTGCATAAGTTTATGCTTATTTACTTAATGTTTGAAATTCTCTAAGAATACAAACAAATTGGTTAAAAAGATCTTAATCTATGCTTTTGCAAATATTAAAATATATAGAAAAGAAAATTCCCAGACTTAGGATGGGAATGACTCCCCTAAGGGCAAGAGTTGAAATTGTAGCTGCACATGCAACAAAGATGCATTCGGATGGGCTGGGCTGGTACCTAAGATTACAATTTAGTATTGATTTTCTTTTCTCTTGCTACAATTCCATTATGATCAAGGAGCAAAACGCAAGCTTCTGAATGAAAAATACCGTGTTATAAATGGCGGTGGAGCATTCCAGTTTAAAAACTGACGACATTGCCTAAGCCCTATTCGACCTGAGGATAGCTTTCTTAATGAAACTTGGTGACTTTTTCTAATTATTATTGGACATCCACATCCTATAGAAATTTTCAAAATATTAGCTTATTTTTTTATGGCATTGCTTTACAACCGGGGGCATGGATTTCCAATTTTTTCAAAAATCTATTATTATTGTCTCCCAAAATCCGCAAGAGCTAGGTCCAAAGAATTGAAAAAGAAGGAGATCTACCCAGGTCAAGTCGGCATTGAGTTCAATATTTATTAAGACTATACTTTACATAAATTCCTAAGTTTGAAAATTTTTAAAGCAGTGTTCAACCGAGTAATAGATAGACAAGTTCTTTTACTCTAGATTACATTCAGGAATCCCCAAATACCAACTGTGCAAGGCATAAAATAAAAACCCAAAACATGTATTCATAAAAGCGACATTATGTAAGAATAGCAGGATTACATACATAGTTAATAGAATTAGATATAGTTGTAATCATTAGATAACTGTTAAAAACCAACCAACAATATTTATATTTTTAAAACAGCTTAACACAAAGGAAAAGCTGTCTGGACAAATAAATCAAACATACTGAATTAGTAACGGAAAATGGTATATATTTCAAATTTTAAAACTAAATAAAATGCAAAAAAAATTTTAGAGAACCAGTGGGGCTTTAAGGTAAACTTTATAGATTTTAGAAACGAATATTGGGAAACATATATTTGTTTTCAATAAGATTTTTAATTTTATGAATGAATTAATAAAGAATCCATTTCGTATGAATAAATTATTCCGTTAATTTAGGTTTCTACACTTACATTATCTGACACAATTGTTAGTGGTGTAAACTATTAGTAGACAAGCATGACTAATTGCTTAGGGAGGAAATATATAGGTGTTCATTGAAGCTTCGTATTATTCAAATGCTTGATTGCATTCCAAGTTTAAGGACTGCGTTTAAATAATTATAAACACACTATTTAGTAAAAACTACTTGCAACCAAAAATTTTGAAAACTAATTTCACATAAAAATACTGATAAAATTAAAAAATAATTTAAACCTTTGTTCTTTACAATATAATTTAATTTAGTAAAGTCCAGGTCAGCCCAAGCCCACTCTCCTTTGGATATCCAGGCGTATTTATTTCTCTGCTAAAACTAAGGTAGTGAAAAACTGCTATTAAAACTAGAGAATATCTAAAGCTAAGGAGCAGTGGCATATTTGGATCATTAGTGTATTCGCTAACATTTTCTTGAACAAATTTTGACAATGTCTATATTAAGTTAGTAAAAAACAATTGTATAATAAACTCTCTAAAAGTATTTAAAATCGGGCACTTATCAAGCATAATTTAAGATCACATTAATAATAACTCAGCTAATGATATTTCACTTCCATTAAAAATAACGTGGTAAATACATAGAAGAAAATTGTTGTTTCCATTATCAGCCATTATTGGCTTTGGGCCTCTGGGCTATTAATGGCCCAGTCATATATCCAACAATGAGCCAATAGTAAAGTTTTTTAGGCAAATTCAAATGGATTCAAAAACTTATTATCAAGTATTTTTAAATATATTTACATATGTTTCAAACATATCTTGCACTTCATGCATTATTGACTACGCCTTCTCGTTTACATTAATCTGTTTCACTTTGACGTAGAGCATGTATTTAACTTGCCAAGCAGTACTGAACTTGAATAAATCCATGAAACGTTTCATTAAGCAAATGCTCGACCCAAAGAATTTCAACTGGTTATAGACTATCAAACCTCAGATCAAGCAAGCAATTATTTTTATTTGATCAAAAACATGCTTTGGTGTTACACACGCCCTAGTAGTAGGTCATGTGCTACATTATCAAAGATTTGTCGAACAACCCATCAAGCAAACATCAAACATCTCTTGAGATTTCTACTTTATGATTTACATTACTATCTATGCTATGACCTGTACAGCCTTCACTTTTGATACAATTGTTCAAAAACATTAATTTTCTTTCAATACATTTATAATAATTCATTACTATATATTTCTTTTGATCATAAATATACCATTCTTCGCATCTCTAATGGCAAGGACATCCATTTAATAAAAATACCCAGGAAATTTTTTTTAACTGCTTCTATCTCAAAAACTATGAAAAATATCCATAATCTGAAAGTAACAGGTAATAAAGGAGAATCTCTTCTTTCATTTTAGCTCTTAATCCACAACCTGGCTCTGTTCCATTAAGGAAGTGCAAGCTCTGCGCAAGGCACGTAAGAGCTACAACGACTACGGCACAAAGTTTCTAAGACATTTGTGTACACGGTATGGCACGGCACGATTATATATGTGCTCAAAATCACAAGTTATTAACCTTTTTTAACCAGTCAATCTAGCCTATTTTTCTCCATCAAATATAATGGTCAAAATATGTAGGTTTTGTCTTATGAACAGCTAGAGATTGTAAAGAAAAGTTATGAACCACTGTGTTGCAGATTAAATAATGGTCACATGAAGTGGTGAAGGGATCATGGATAACTTCGTTGTTATGATCATTTCCGCAGATGAAACTAGAGGTGGATACCTCTAGGCAGCAAGCCTTGACCCAAGAAGGGCCTGCCCCAAATACATTCCAGCAGTTTTCAATTAAAGCTATTTCAACCTACTGTGGGCCATTTTTACAATCCTTGACAAAAAATTGCTTTAATTTTTCAGTTTGCTACATCAAAGTAGGGTACGCTAGAAACTTCTAATTTTATCTATATATTGTAAGTTAGAAATCTTAACTTGAGTTTTAGTAGAGTATATGATACTAATGTAAAATTTCAAAGCTTAAATAATATTTTTCACCATATTGTTTAAGAATTATATAGTATTCAGTGCACTTGAATAAAAGATGGAACCGGACTGCAGGGGTTTGGTAAACTTCAAGAACGCCAGTAGTCTTATCAGCAAAAATTTAAAAAAATCTTTCTTGTTCATTCGAATAACAAGGGAATCCTTTATTTAGTTTGAGAGAAAATCTTATTAAAATATAAGTATGACAAAATCTTATTGTTTCAGCAGGCTACTGAGTAATACAATGAAAATAATAATAAATCTCTCTGTCTCTCTTTCTCTCTCTCTCTCTCTTTCTCTCTCTCTCTCTCTCTCTCTCTCTCTCTCTCTCTCTCTCTACAATCTCGGATTAATTTACTATAAATTAATAAGGCATTTTAAATTCCAACTTTTTCTGTAATTTACTAATAATTTTCACAGAAGTTGTGTTCATATAATGGGAAATTTAAACTACCTAGATTTACACTTGAAAATTAAAGAAACTTATTAAGAAGTTTGAAAAACTTGCTTTATTCTATTTGAAAAAGCCCTCAAATCAAATTTGAAAGATATTCGGTTGCAAACAAATTCATACGCAAATGGTCGCTGAGAAGCTTAAGACATCCTACTAGAGAATTATTTGTGTTTGGCAATAGCAGAAACAATTTACAAAAGTTTATTTGTTTACTTATCTATTTTTCGAATGCTAAGGGAGCTTAGCTATCATACAAATATAAACTAAGTGAACCAACACAGCATTCACAATTTAAATTTTCTGAGAAATAGACCACTTATTAAAGATATATTCAAAATATTAAAAATTGAATTTTACTAGAAATATCTTTATAATCGTTTGAAATTTGTGTTATTCAATTTCAATATTTTGTATCACTATGAGTAATTTTATAGTTTCAAGCAGCGTAAACATCTTTGCTTTCATCTCCATTAATATATATATATATATATATATGGAAAGAATAAATATACAATCCAATTAAAATTCCGACCGGCATAGATGTCACCATCCAACTAAAAAGTAGCACCTAGTAAAAAATATGTTCTTTAATAGTAGTAAACTCTTCACCAAAAATATCTCTTTAGATATCACTCTAAGTTTAAATTGTACTAGGAATTTGTCAAAAATCTGTGGCTTTATGGAAGAAATTTCTAAACACTTTTAACTCACGAACTAATGAAGATGTTTAAAATCTGAAAGCATCAAAAAAGAGAGAATTGTCTGTTCATTCTTTTCTACTTTCATTCCCGTTCTGGCGCAGTACCGTCCAGGCGCACCTGAATGGGGCTCATGCTGTTTTCTCCATAAAATAGAATATTTTAGGGTAGCTGTTGTTTCTATAGGCATTGGACTGATTCATAGTCTGAACATGCAAGAATTTGAGTATTTTTACAAATTCCAATTTCTCCATAAAAAATGAATATTTTATACATTTCAAGCACATGAATAGTTCTTAGCACAAAACTACATCAATACATGAGTGCACACAAAAAACTTCTTAACATACTTGGATAAAATTGAACAAAAATGTGGACAAAGTGGTTTGTTACTTTAAAGTAGCTCTATTGGGAATAGGAGTCAAGTTACAATTCAGTTGAAACCAGGCGAATTCAATACTCAAATTAAATGGCTAATAAGTAGTCAAAATTTGGTACCAAAATAAATAGCGCCAAATCAATTAATAATTACGTGAGATTCACTGAAAAACAATCCACAAAAAGTTTTATTGCTTGGACTTTATAAAATATATTATCATGTGTTGCGTTCCATATTCAAAAGATAAAGTCAGTCTTTAAGAGAAAGTAAATTGCTAGGAACCTAGAACAATCTTTCGATATCCTCACTTGCAATCTTACAATCGTGAAAACTAAGGCATCTTTTGGGGCCATCAAATATTTCAGTTGCCGTTATGTCCACAATGTCAGAATTTGGAAAGGTTTTGCTAAATCGAGATATCTTGGTAAGATAGCGATTATTTCAATCTTGTAGGATTCTATTCATATCATCAATCTAAGGGGAGTGAATTCTGGTAGCTTCTGGGAAGGTATGACGTTTTTAGAGTAATTTCATATTTGATGCTAGATTCGATAACTTTGAAGTCACACGAGACATATTAGAGTTAGAATTGAAGATTGCATTAACTAATTAATTATGTGGATTAATATCGAAATAATTGCTCAATGTTTATATGAGTTTGTTTTGGCTCAAAAAAAACTTTAAACTGTAAAAATGAGTAAATTTTTAAAAAAATTTGAGGCATTAAATCTTAAACCAAAATGCTTTGTTTGAGAAAAAAACATCTAAAAGTGCAATACTATCCATACCGTATTAATCACAAAGTAAAAACGTATGGTGCAACAATCCAGCTCAACCAAACGTGTACCGAACACACTCATCAACTTCATTGTCGAAGCCGGCGCATTACTCGAAAACTCAATAGCATTTAAACAAGTTTACTCGCAGGTTTCAACTTTCATTCTGACATGGAAATTGCGTAATATTTCCATAAAGCTGCAGACTACTGGGACGCTATGTCCACCTCCATTATAACAATCTAAGGAAATTAGGAACATCGCCAATATGGCCATATTGTGTCCCAAGAGTAGCATTTTTAAAGCGGTGTCCAACAGCGTAATAGATAGACACAAAGTTCTTTTACTCTAGATTATAATCGGTACTCCTAATGTTCTACAAGAAAGAGAATAAAGAGCCAAAACACCTCTTCATAAAAGCGCCATTATGTAAGCAATAGCAGAATTACATGCATAATAAATAGGATTGAATTTTGTTGTAGTCATAAAAGAATAGATGTCATTAGCAAACCAACACTATTTATAATTTGTTTACAGCTTAACGCAAAGGAAAAGCTGTCTGGACAAATAAATCAAAACATGCTAAATTAGGAATGGAAAATGGTATTTATTTCAAATTTTAAAACTAAATAAAATGCCAAAAAATTTTCAGAGAATACGCAGTCTTCAAAAAGTGGCTTTGTAGAATTTAGAAACGAATATTGGGAAATGTATAGTAGTTTTCAATAGGTTTGTTAATTTTATTAATGAATTAATGAGGAATCTATTTCCTATGAATAAATTATTCCGTAAATTTAGATTTCTACACTAACTTTGCTGGCACGGTTATTGTTAAGTAGCGTACATACTTATTAGAACATTGCGCGCAACCTTTCTTGATTTAATGAAGCGCACGAGAAAAGTTATAAGTGTGTAAGTGTGTACGCAATTCCAACTTTGTTGTAAACCTAATTGGAAGAATTAGATTGGTTCTACTTTTGCGCACAAATTTCGCGATTTAATTAGGCGCAAAAGAAAAGTTGTTTGTACGTGATTCCAACTTTGTTGTTAACTTTTAATTCACATAGTACGATTTTGACATTTGTCTCAGAGAAAGAATTTAACCGCGCATTATTATTAACATAACTGATTAAAATTACGCAAGATCCTTTCAGAATGAGGTCTTCTTTCTTCAGACTGCTTGATTGTATTGGATATAGTGCATTTTACCTTTAGATTTAATTATTAGAAATTGCAATAAATATAATTCAACCAAAAAGTTGTGCACAAAATTGTTAGTGTGTATCCAAATAATTTTGCTGTGAATTTTATAATTACCCAAAAAAGTTGCGCACAGTTGTAAGAGTGTACGCTACTTTAGTCGAATGAAATATTAGTAAAGACATGACTAATCACTTAGGTAGGAAATATAAACCTTCATTGAAGCCTCGTGTTATTCATATATTTGATTGCCATTCCAAGTTTAAGGATTGAGTGCAAATAATTATAAATACACAACTTAGCATTTACAAGCAAAAATTTTGAAAGCCACTTTACAAATGTAAGATGCAATTCATAAAAATATGGATAAAATTAAAAAATAATTTACACCAGTGTTCTTTGCAATTTTAACAAAAGGAAGTAAATAAGTTATGCCAGTTGTTATCACCGATCATACAGGAAAGTTCAAAAGCATTTTGATAAATTTGGAGCAGCAATTATGTTAAATTCTTCCTTTTTATATAGGAAGTTCACTCTACTCTAACCCACTAGGAGTAGTTTTATGACGCAAATGAAAGATGGGACACTCCTCTATCATTCGATGCTATAAGAGATTAAATTGTCTTCAAGGAACTGTGTAAAATTTTTAAAAAATCATAGACATTAGTATAGCGGAAATAAATATGCCAGTGAGATTTGCTATAATTCTTAAGGATACGGCTTAAGTATCATCATTACTTCTTGTAGCAAATCCTCTTAAGAAGCAGAATATAGTTTTTATTACACTTAAATGCACTGGAACTTAAAGCTGCCAAAATTTGGACAATCAAAATTACAAAATTTTTTAGTAAGGAATAAAAAGAATATCGAAAATTTAAAAATCTGTTTATATCATTTCAATATTTCTATGAAGCTTTTCGTTAAGAATTGAATTAATTTTTAACACGCAGTCTAGTTCAGAAAGCTACATGTAGGAAATATAACATATGTCTAAGCAATGGACAGGAACCGAAAATTTAGAGCCAAGCCCGACCAAATTCGCATCTAACCCAACATATTTTAAACTAACTTAGACGATTCATGCCACAAAACTTCATGAAATTTTCGGTTTACTAGATCAATGTTCGATATGTTTACAATAAGAAATTATCCATACCGGTATTCTAAACGTAAAGGGAATCTTAGAAAAAATAAATAACAAGTGCATAAAATTTAAAAACTAAGGAATAAAATGATATTTTTCAGGATTAAGTTTCCAATTCTATGGCATTCACTGGATTTGGCAGTCTCGTGGCGTATGCCATATTGGCTAGTGTGTGGTAGAAAAAAAACTCTATATTTCTGTTGAAAACTTGTGCATGATAATTGCAATTTACAAACCAATAATAGAAACATTAAAAATTGTTAAAAAAATATAAAGAAATAAGTTGAATTGTTGACAGGGTTGACATATTTAAAGCAATTGATTTTCAAACACTGCTCTGCGTTTAATTCCTCTCAATTTGCTGACTATTATTTCATGGTTTGAAAAACTAAAATTACTTTGTTGAAGATTTATATTTTATAAAACTATTTTAAAAATATACCTGTGATGAGCAGATTCGAGCAGAAAAACAAGAAATATTATTTATTAACAGGGTGCCAAACGGGTTGAACCAACCCAACCGCGAGTTAGGTCAAAGAAAAGTTGGATCGAGTTGGGTTGTGGGTCACACTTGCTCGGGTGGGGTTAAGTGAAAATTTTGAAAATTGCCGGGTCAGAGAAATGTATTGTTTGAAGGATTTCCGTGAAATGAAAACTAGCCATGCATTTCCATTTAGTATACAATCTACTATACTTTATGAAACCTACTCCTAAATTAATGTTAATGACATTGTTTCACTTTAGTTTTGTCAAACATTTGCAAATACAACTCGGTTCAAAAGCTGACTGTCTGACCCATGGGTCAACATACTACGGATCTGGTCGGGTCATGGGTCAATTGTCGACGGGTAGGGTTGGGTCGCTGGTGAAAATATGTAACGCGTTTGTCACTATTTTAAATGATTTTTTCTAAAGAAAAAAATTGTTCTTAACTTGTTTAAAGATCTGCATTTTTAATAAAATATCCATAAGGAGGTTTTTATATTTTTTAATGGGTTTTACGCAAAAGTACCCACATGTTTTTTGGAACGGATAAATTTTAAATGTTTCTTTTAAATTCATATAGAATTTTATTGAAACTTGAAAAAAATTGGAATTAGCTGATTAGTGCTTACATGTAGAAACAAAAAATGAATCTTGGAAAATTTATCATAATTAAATAATTGTTACTATACTAGCAAATTTTAGTATATTGAAGTGTTTCTAAGTGCAAAAAAATATTGAAGCATATGCAAATTATTTCCCTTAACCTTTTTATTATACAGTTACAAACAAAAATAATTAAATTATATGTGTTGATTTGGAAATAACGAGTGTCACTAGGGCCGTTCACACGATGCGGATGATCCGGCAAAAAGCATTAAGGGCGTTCAGACGTGCTCCGCTTTAGTAGCCGCATTATCTCGATTTAATTGCTCCTCCGCATCAAGCCGTATTAGTGATAGATAAACAACTTGTCAATCATTTGCCTTTTCAATTGTCATTGGCTTTCTACCCATTGGCTTTAAGCCCATGCTACACGAACAACTTTTGTCGCCGATTTTTGTCGTCCGAACGAACCACTTTTGTCGCCAACTTTTGTCACCAATTTCTGTCGTCCGAACGAACAACTTTTGTTGTTGATTCGGTATGCTAAACGAACAACTTTAGTCATTTAATTAGTTTTAGACAAAAGTTGGGGAAGGACGAACGATTTTCGTTGGCCAACAAAAATTGGATACAAAAGTTGTTCGTGGCTTTAGAATTCACCAAACTAAATATATTTTACTAAAGCGGAGCACCTGTTAACCCGGATAAATAAAATCTATAAAAAAAATTTTGATCAACAAATGGTGCCGTACTGGCTACTACGCCGAATCATGAAAATTTTTTGCACCCACTAAATTTTCTAGGCTAGCTATGGCACTGACTGGCGTATTTGCATCTCTAAATCTTAGGAAACATTTAAAGCTCTCATCTTTGTTACTGCGCATTTGCGCAGTGTTAGTTGAAATTTCTTGTAACTGTAATACAGATGAAAATCTTGGTAGGGCGTGACCTGAGATATTGCAAAGTGGGCTTAAATTTCAAAACATCTGCATTAACTACAATGCGGCATTACATCCAAATCAACTTAAATACAGTGAATGCCATAGCATTGGAAACTTAATCCTGAAAAATATCATTTTCATTCCTTAGTTTTTAAAGTTTATGCAAAAGTTATTTATTTTTTCTAAGATTCCATTTACATTTATAATTTCAGTATGGACAATTTCTTGTTTCATAGTAAATCTCACAGGTATCTTTATTTCCGCTATACTAATGTCTAAAGCGTTAACATAACCATAAATTTCTATGGTTTTTTGAAGACATTTTAATCTTTTATAACTCAAGAGTTAATAAGCGCACGATAGATGAGTGTCTGATATTTCATTGACATTTTAAAAGTGTCCCAGTCACTGCCCCACAGAGGCTTGTGTCTACCTGTTACTATGTCGATTATTGTTTTGATTTATTTCAACAAAAATGATAACATTACCGAATTCCTCAATTATTTAAACAATCAGTACAAATCACTAAAATTCACTAACGAAGAAGGAGGTAATAATCAAATAAATTTCATAGATAATTGCATAACAAGGACGAATTCAGATTTTATTAGATTATGGCATCAAAAACCAACAAATACAAACCTATACATACCGACTTACTCGCACTGTCATTCAAAATACAAGTTTTTAGCCACTTTTAACATCCTTCAAAGAGCCTATAGAATTCGTTCGACATATCAAGAAGTAACCAAAGCGTTTGATATAATTTCTAAAATTTTCGTAAAAAATGGATACTCGATTAAGTTAATCAGAAAAGCAATAGATAAAATTTTAATATCAAAAAATAGTGAAGAAGATCGACAAAAAAGGAGAATATATATATATATATATATATATATATATATTTGAAATTATCATATATATGTGAAACATCATGTAAATATATCAAACATCGCATCAAAAGTCGAATGCATAACATAAGAATAGCCTTTACAAGCAAAAATTCCAAATATTTAATCAAGAACAAAGATGATACTCTAATATGTCTTCAGTCGTCTGTAGTCTATAAATACAGCTGTGATGAATGTAAAATTTCATACATTGGACAAACTTCAAGACATTTTGGAGTACGCATTAATGAACATCTAAAAGGCCACATGCAAACAGAGATATATCAACATCAACATAGAGCAAAAGAAAGTAATTTTAAAATATTAGTTCAACATCAAAATTCAAATATAGCAGAATCAAAATTAATTAAGGAACATCTAAACAGAAATCAAACTTTAATAAACAATCAAATTAATAATGAACTTTACGTGTTTTAGTTAGATAAATTTTGTAAAATAATATTTTACCGCATATAATTTTAACTTGATGAAGCATCATTAAGTTGCAGAACGCGTTATTAAATTTACGTTTTGTCTTCATTTTGTTATATATATATATATTATGTATATATATATATAATTATTTGTACGCACTCCTTAAACTTGGATTGGCAATCAAGCATTGAAACCCTATATTTTCTTCCTAATCGCTTTGTCATGCTTCTACTGTTAATTTATCCGACTAACAATAATTGTGCCAGAAAAGTGAGTGTAGAAACCTAACTCAACGGAATAATTTATTCATAGGAGATAGATTCCTCATTAATTCATTAATAAAATTAAAAAACCTATTGAAAACTACTATATATTTCCCAATATTCGTTTCTAAATTCTACAAAGCTACTTTTTGAACACTGCGTATTCTCTGAAAATTTTTTGGCATTTTATTTAGTATTAAGATTTGAAATAAATACCATTTCCCAATACTAATTCAATATGTTTTGATTTATTTGTCCTGACAGGTTTTCCTTTGTGTTAAGGTGTATTCAAAATATAAATATTGTTGGTGGGTTTTAAAGTTCGTCCATTTTTTAGTACAACAATATGCGCTGCTATTGATTACATGGTTATACAATTTTTTAAAAATGTTTGACCCGTTTGCTGAAAAATGGTCTATAAGAGGCAGTTTGAGGTGCTAAATTCAAATATGTTATTTATTTTCACTGGTCACCTTTACATAACAAATTGCAGACATATGTATTCATATCTGGATAAACATATTCTAAAGATATTTTCTAAACATACAGTACTGGCCAAAAGTTTGGGAACAGTAACCTGACTAAAGCGTGTTTTATGCTATTTCCTGGAAACTTCGTAAAATTCTTGGAATTCCCAATTTTTTCTTAGAATTTACAACTGATTCATTTAGCCAATCCAATTAACACAACATAGATTTACACACAATACATTTTCACTGAAAAAGCACTATCGTTATAGTTTGAAATATGGTCCGTGGTAGTGAAATTTCACCAACAAAGCGTGCTCAAATTCATATCTTGTACAAGGAGGGGTACAATTATCACGCTCTATAGCTGTTAGAATGGGCATGTCAGTATTTTCGGTATCCAGAAGTGTTACTCACTATCAGCAACTGCAAAACTTTTCCTCTCGTAAGCGGTCTGGAAGACCAAAAGTGACAACCCCTCAGACTGACCATCTCATTCACCGTTATGTCGTCAATCAACCATTCTCTTCATCTTCTGAAGTCAAAGCAAATCTAGGTGCGGTAGTGCAGAATTTATCAACACTCACTATTAGGCGTTGATTGAATAGTACTTTGATTCTGATTGTCTTCAAAGAACATTCAAAACCGGTTGCACTTCTGCAGGCAATACCAACACTACACCCCTGAGATGTGGCATCAAGTAATGTTTAGTGAGGAATTCAAGATTTTGCCAGTTTACATCATACCAGCCACACCTTCAACGACCAAGAAACCAAACGTTCAACACACGTTACACGCAAAAAACTACCTGCTCAGCACCTTCTGTGATGATTTGGGGTGCCATAACTGCGAATGGACATGCTGGTCTGCATTTTGTTCCTCACAATGAGACAGTCAGAGCCAAGGCCTACCTCAAAATAATTCAGAAGAAAGTTCCCATGTTTATGCAGCTTCCCAGAACGTCTGTACTACAACAAGATGGTGCTCCTTGCCACAGCGCCAAAGTTGTCAAACAGTGGATTGCATCACAAGACGTTTGGCTGCTTGAAAACTGTCCGGGAAACTCACCATACCTCAATGTCATAGAAAATTGCTGGCATCAGATCAAAAACCTCTCTGAGGAACCACCAATGCACATCACTAGACGATCTGAAGGAACAAATTAAAGTAATATGGTGCACAGAGATTACTAATGATTATTGCAGAAAGCTGGTCAAGTCAATGTCAAACCGCATTGCTGCGTGTTTGGTTAATAATGGCGGACATACAAAATATTAGTGAGTTTTCCTGAATTAACTATTTACTTTCTACATGGTGTTATCATATTGCTTCTACATTGTGTTATTATATTGTTTCTACATTGTGTTTTTTTAGTGTAAAATAAAAAAATTTCTAAATTTGGGAAGTGTTCCCAAACTTTTGACCAGTACTGTACATGTATTTTTTAGATTTTCTTATTCGGAATACAATGTGATTGTTCCGGAAAGTGCAGAAACAACAGAAATTCGTTATGCTATGTATGTGGACTGTATATTCCAAATGCTCAAAAGAAGTTATGTAGAAGTATTGCAATTTCTCCCAAAGAATGCTTGAGGAACTGAAGTATTGTACAGCATACTGAATCTACTATGGAACAGACATTTGAGTAGATGTTGAACATGATTAAGCACCTCAGATAATATGTGAAAAGTAGTTTTACATGCCAAGACTTGATCGATAAAATTGTTGGACACTGACTTATTGTCTCTGCTGGGTCTTGGATATCAACAAGGGGTTTACAATGCCATCTAGCAGTAATTACTGACTCATTATTTTGTGACATTAATGGGGATTGATTTTTACAACGATTCATAAGCACATGTCTGCTATAGTGACTGATTTCATTACATGATTTGGTTAATTGCTATAGCACACATTACTTTGTTTGCAAGCTTACATTTGTTTGCATGCACATTACATCGCGTTTTGTAATAACACATGGCTGACTCATTTATCTGTAAAAATTTTTGATTGCTTATCCAGTTATATGTACAATGTTTAATTTGTTTTTCCAGGAATCTAACATTGCATGTGAAAAGCTACATATTGTTTTCAAAACACATTGTCATCTCATAGACCTGCATGCACGACCATTATCATTGCTGACTACATTTTATTCATAAAAATTTTCCATGTATTTCAATAGCTTAGCTGGTTTTATGCACAAAATTTATTTCGTTTTTTTGGAATCAATACATTATATGTAAAGGGTTACATTTTGTTTTTCAAATATGTTGATATTTTCCATAATAAAAATTCCATGTGTTTAATTCATTTTGCTGATATCCAAAATACATAAATGAGAAATTTTTTTGTTAAACTTGACATTACAGGCATAATATACAATAAAAGCAAATTAGTTCTTGGAAAAAAGGAAAACGTGGGTTATGCATAAAGATGAGTTAACATTACAGATGTATGAAATATAGACTTACATGTTAAAATCAAAATAGTTTTTGGAAAAAAAGTAAACATGGTTTTATGCATAAAAACACAATTTTGATTCCTAAAAATTATGCATGCAGTGTTATTAATATGATCTATACGCACACATACTTTTCAATATACAATATTATAATATTAGTTCTACATGACAATCTTCTTTCTGCATTTCTTGGTTTTTTTAATGACAGTACATGTTGTAGACTATTACATCCTTTGTTGATTTTTGCATGATGATCTTCTTTTCCATGTCTCTTTTTGGTTTACTTACATTTTAGGAGAGTATACACACTTGCAGATTGTTACATCTTTTGTTGACTTACACACTATTTTTTCAGTTTTATTTTGGTTTATGGGGTTTTACATGACTGTGTGTTACATGGCTTTCCACTATTCCATTGTTTTTATCGACAAATTAGTCACAATTCTATGCTATGCTCCGCCTTTTTTCTAAATATATACAATTGTAAATGCATGCAGCAAGCTATATGATAAATATTAATCAAAAGCAAATTGCTTACAAAGAATTTGAGTTCTAGAAACAGCTAATAAATTCAATACACCTAATTTAGTTGACAGTTAAAAATGATTACCTATAAATAATTGCCTTCAGTCAATTGCAAGTTAAAGAAATTAAGCAAATGCAATTAAAACTAATACTTGATAAAACAATAACACATATAAATTTGCTTTAAAGCAAAAATGTGTATGATGGAAAGAGATAATACATCAACAAATATAGGGAATAAACCAATAATGCATAACACTGTTTAAAGCAAAAACCTGTATGATGGAAAGAGGGAATACAAAAATGTAAATAGACACATAAAGCAATACCACATATAAATTTGTTTCAAAGTAAAAACATGCAAGATGGAAAGAGAAATAATACAAAAATGAATCAAAAAAAATATATATATAAAATATGGAAAAAGTGTATGATGTACCCCATTATTCTTTGTGGAGATGCATTTGAAATCATTAGCACAGTTTACTTTGCTGTTTAAGTAGCTTTGAGCCAGAGAGTTGACTAGTCAGGAATGTGATCTTTTAAAATTTAAATAAAAATGCACTCAAGTTCCCTGCTCCAAAACACCATTACTGCCTCCAATCTCTGGTGTGTAAAGATGATTATTTGGCAATTTGCTCCAGTCTTTTAAGCTTTGGAAATGATAATTTCACACGTCAAAAACATTACTCTCTATACTGTGTGATGGGAGAATTAATCTCTTTTGATATTCATCCCCTAAAATTAACTGATTACATAATTAGAATAATTCCTTTTTTACTAATGTGAGTAATAAAACACTTGAAAAGCAAAATAAAAAAATGTGATAGTAGAGTAGATGATAATAAATAAATGAAGAAACACAAATTATTTTCTTTGACCCAGTGAGTTGATTAGTTACAAATTTGATAACTTATTTATGCCATGCAAAGTATTGATTGGTTCAGGTTAACTGCACTAATATTATTGAGGTGAAGCCAATTCATTGATTCCATAGAAGTCTGCTAAAATTAATATTAGTGAATGCTATTATAAAAACATCGAGTTCATGTGCACTGATATGAAAATAATCAACTACATCTACATAGTTAGATAGTAAAAGCACATAAATCTGCATGATAAATATTTTGTATTAATCATTAAAAAATGTTTAGAAAAAAATTTGAGAGCTAAAAACCACTAAGAAATTGTAAAAAAAGTACAAAGCAATAAAATATCTCCTGACAAAATGAAAATCAACGCATAATTCATAGTTTCAGTCAGTTGTTAGTTAAAAAATTGCAAATGCATGAACCAAGTTATATGATAAATATTTTTTATTAATCAAAAGCAAGATGTTTTACAAAGAATTTGAGTTCTAGAACAGTTAATAATTCATTATGTAAATTAGACACATGCAATTAAAACAAAATACTCAAACCAATGACACATACAATTTCATTTAAAGCAAAAAACGTGTCTGATGGAAAGAGAAAAATACATCAATGTATTGTAGTATATTTGCATCATTTTTGTAAAATGACAATTTGTGTTGATTTAATAATATTTGATGATAGTCATTGTACAATTATTGATTTAATATTTATTTGTATTTTGATTGGTTGCTCATATGAGGAATCCATTTTGTTTGAGTAATTTAAAAATCAGACATCACAGTATCATTTGTTAATTTGTTCTGCTATTACTCACCATCTGATAATAAGTGAGTTACTATTTGCTATTATTTGTAAATACCCAGAAGTTGTGAATTCTGTTAATTTAAGTTTTGCTACCCTATCTTCTAATTACTTTTACTTTTGCTATTAAAGATTTCTCCAAACATATATTTGATTAACCTTCTATTTTAGCATTTTTCAGATAATAGACTTTTTACAAATTGCCCCTTTATTATATTTTATTTTATTTATCTTTATTATGTATTTGATCAGTATGATCAACACTTAGAGTATTACTTCAGGCGCAAGGTTTTACAAGATAACCTGAGGCTTTAAATTTTCAGATGGTTAAACTCCTTAGTCTGAGTGATAGTAGGTATTAGGTATAAGGATTAGTAGTTAGGAAGTGTGGTTTGCATGTAGCTATAAATGTTGTATTTTTCCTAGTGCCTAGTCTAAAATGAGCTGAGAATTAGGTGTTGGAAATGGTTCATTGCTTTGACCATGATTCTGTAAGAAGTTTGGAATTAACTTGTTCTCTGAATACTTGTTACATATTGAATAAACATACTCTTGAAAGATACATCAATGTATATAACCAGTGAAACCAAAAGGTGGAAAAAGTATGTGACATTCCCTGTTCTTTGTGTGTAAACGCATTTGAAATCACCAGACCAAAACACAATGTCTCTAATCAAGTCATTATTCACCATCAAAAAATTTGCTTTACAATTTCATCAAAAAAAGCATTCATCACATTTGTTAAGATTGATTGACAGCTGGTAATTCACGAGTCACAATCCTGTGAATAAATCATGAATAATGATGGGGTGTGGTTATAGGATGTGGATATTTGCACATCACACAATCAATCAATGAAAAAGTTAGAATTTACATGTGTACATGTTGGAAAATTTGTTATATATGGTAGCAATCTTAATGAATAATTGTACTGACAGTATATCTCTCTATTAATAACGGATTGTATTGAATCGAGTCAAGAATATGATGTATCATGATTTGGAGAAATATTTTAGGCTGTGTATAAATATAGTTTACATAAATATGTGGTAAAGATCTTAACAATTAGTGTGTTAGCAAAAATTTCCTAAGTATTGTTAAGAAATTAGTTGGTTTGTATGCAAATTGATTGATAGTTTAAAGTGTGAAGGTGTATTTGCCTCAAGAAATAATACAAATATCATTAAAATATGTAATATCATTAAAAATGTAATATCATTTTACAACAACTGTGTTTAGTTTACTTCAATCTTAGAAATATATGTATAATTTCAATAAAGCTCATTAGCAGACAGAAATGGTGAAAATTCTATTGTTTTAACAAGAAGAATGTGTTATTAATGCAATAATCAATCTTTGTGGAGAGTTTAATTGCAGAGGTTGCCTTCTTATTTACTGTGGTAAGTCGTTTTTATGCTTTGAAATGTGAAATTCTCTTTGTATGTTGGAGATTTCAATGCTTTTTAACACATAGCAAGGCTTTCTATTGTATCAATCATCCATCATTAATCATGAAAACGAGATTTAGGCTATTATTAAACACAAAATGCCTTGAGTGGATAAATCAATTACAACAGTGGATAAGATATATTCAAACCATTACATAAAGAGATTGTTATACCTAGTAGCATGCAGTAGTATTAAGAGAGTCGTACCCCATCCCACTTTTTTCTGATTGGTCGAGAGGTGGGTCGTAGCCCGTCCCACTTTTTTGTGATTGGTCGAGAGGGGTGGCCTTTGACCTGAGGCGTCGTGGATATTGGCGGGGGTGTTTTACTGACGTCATGGATGTACTTTTACTAGTTTTTGTGTTATTTATGTGGCCTAATTTAGTTTGCATTTTTTTTACTTTTTTAGTTTTTAATTTCCCACATAATTACATTTTTTAGTTTTTAC
>CABFPE010000403.1:305938-324351 GCA_900660155.1 Hofstenia miamia | reverse complement strand
GTGGGAAAGTAAAAACTAAGTTAATGTGGGAAAGTAAAAACTAAAAAATGTAATTATGTGGGAAATTAAAAACTAAAAAAGTAAAAAAAATGCAAACTAAATTAGGCCACATAAATAACACAAAAACTAGTAAAAGTACATGCATGACGTCAGTAAAACACCCCCGCCAATATCCACGACGCCTCAGGTCAAAGGCCACCCCTCTCGACCAATCACAAAAAAGTGGGATGGGGTACGACCCACCTCTCGACCAATCAGAAAAAAGTGGGATGGGGTACGACTCTCTTAATACTACTGCATGCTAATAATTTGCAAATACATTAAAAACGTGTTAGAATGTCCATCATTCAATTGCAAAAAAGGAGAGTTCACAGTAAATTTTAGACATGGAATTATATATTTAATGAATAATTATTCAAAAACCGCTATCATCACAATTAATTTTTGGGAAAAAATGATTAATCTAATCAAAGGAAATAATAAATTATGTTAAGAAAAAAATGGATAATTTGAGAATTAAAAACGTTAGAATGAGAAATAACCAGTTACATGGGAGAAATGATAATATAATTAATGCCTTTACAGATTTTTATGAAAACTTAAATAAAGAAATACAATCTAAAAACACCAATACCATTCAATTATCCAAGAATAAAAAGATGAAAAGGCTAAATTAGAGGAGGAAATATCAATAGAAGAAATTGTGAAGACATGAAAAGCTGAAAAATAATTCGGGTTAGACGACCTTAATTCAATGTTCTTTAATCCTAAGTCATCCACCACACCATTACAGGTATTATTTTAAACATGTTTTGGTAAAACGAAGGGGAATTAATCAACAGGCGACCTTCTGTGCAATTATATCATACTTTATGAAATGCATTTAAATTTCTTCAATTAGCACAAGCAACCTGCCCAGCAAACTTAACTGTTATGCTAAATAGCAACATGTTGCAAATGAAATGGGTGCTAGATTATTTAAATTTATATATGAAAATTGCAAAAATTAATAGGTTCTTTATCATCGTTAGCTTTTATTATCTATTAATTTAATGAGCAGTTATATATTTGAAGCATACTCGAGTTTTAAAAAATTATACCTTTATATGTATTAAAGGAGTTAGGGTAAAAATCTATTATACAAATTCTATTAGTGATTTTGAAAAATATTGCGATTTAGCAAACTATATGCATTTATCAATTTATTTTTTGTTGTATGCATCTTATAATTATTTTATTTTCCGTGACAAAAAGGTTCAATGATTTTTACAAAAATGGCGATCATTTTATAGTAAAAAAATTAGAGGGCGTAGCACCTGCTGTGATTTTAAAATCTTGGAAAAAAGGAAGGATAAAATAATAAAAACACTAAAAATACATAAAATGAACACTAAAAAGTTTATGCTGGAAATGCTAGTGGAGGAAGAGCTGAAGATGAGAGGCGAGAGGGATAATCTGCTAAATTAGATGCTGAACAGACCCAATAGATCATGATAGACTTGAAATGTACCAAAAGCGTCGCAAGTACATTTTCCGTGTATCTTCCACCATGAAGTTTCCCTGATCGGAGGGCTTGGGCGAGCGGCCACGAGTCACTTATTAACGTGTCACCATAAGAGGCTGCTGCCAAGGCGATAAGTGCTGCTTGCAGCTCTTTTCTGAAGATATGTAGAGACGAGGATGCTTTAAACGAGAAGGAGGAGTTATCTGGATTAACAATACCAAGGTTATATTGTGAGGCATCGGAGTACCAGACTCTGGCTGATGGTGTAGTTGCTGCTGGAGCCCATTCCATGAAATAACTAGAAGTGCGGAGTAAGTATGTTGCTATGATTTGGGCGCTGAAAAATTCCGGATGATATTTATTGTAGAGTGGCTTGAGAATATTAAAGGGGCCAACGAGAGGCCAAACAAACGAGATGTGTCCCAATGCTGATTGACGTTGTTTCTTTGATAATGAGAAGAGCGAGACTTCTGCTTGTGTCTTAATCATGACAATTCTTTCTGGTGTCGCCGCAATACTCTGGTGAGGGATAGAGAAATGATAACCGAGAAACTGAGTTTCCTTAAGTCCATAAGACGAAGTAACTTGTACACAGACTCTTCAGGTGTTATAAACAATAAGTTTAGTAAACTAACCGCATATATGGTTCTATATTTGCCTAAACATTAATTGAAATATCCATACTTTGCATTTCCTAAATTAAGAATGGCATTGTATAAAATGGACGCTTTCCTTTCTTGCTAAGTCATTGTCGAAAATGTAAAATAATTTTAATAGGAAAATCGAAACAAATCTGTCAAATGCATTTACATTGGTGCAAAATAACAAAAATTTGTATTTCCATGAAGAAATGGATTTTTAAATTCATGTGCTGCAGATATTTGACAGGATACAAATTCTACAATTGTGGAGACGATCAAAATTCAAAATAAATGAATACATTTTTTTATCCCTAGCATGTGTTCCTTTATATAGATTTTGTCAATGATCAATTTTAGATGTCGAAATCCTTCTAAATAGATTTCTATCTTATTATTATGAATACTGCAGTACAGTTTTCAACAACGAATAACTTAAAAAATGAATTATTGTTAAGGATCTTTAATAATTTTAATAAAAACATTAAACTAAAACAGAAGTATTTCGCTCAATTTGAGCATCGTCAATTTACAAAATTTTCATCTAAAAATTGATTATTTAATTAAAAGATATTATAATGTAACTAAACGTTGATTAGAGGTAATTTGTGCTGATATATGTAATCATCTTCAGTGTTAAGACTTGGTTGAATTGAATTATTTATATACTTTCGATTACGTTTAAATTTTTGGGGATGGTTGATATTAAAATTTTGATGTCATAATTTAATCCACATTTTCTTAGGTGGTCTGATATTGTTGACTTAGTTCCATGCTCTTTTATTTTTCTGCTACTATATCCAATGTAGTCCTCACCATAGGTGCATTTGATTTTATAGTTAACATTGGACCATCCGATATCTTTGTCATTGATTTTAATTCTAGGTTTTGACTAAGCTTTTGCCATTATTAACAAATCTTACATTTTCTTCTATATAATTCATTCTTCGTATTGGATTAAACATATATATAGAGGAAAGCATACAATAGATATGATGACTACATATATCAGCATAAATTACCTATAATCTACGTTTAATTACATAATATCTTTTAATTAAATAATGCATTTTTAGAGGGAAAATTTTGAAAATTGACGAAGCTCAAGTTGAGCGAAATATATCTGGTTTAGTCTAATGTATTTATTAAAATTAAAAAATCAATACAGCTTATATATAATGCTGTGGATGCTAATAACCCTTATAAAGTATGATAATAATATATTATTGCAAACTCTATAAACAATAAATAATTGTCAGTATAACTCGGAAATCTATTTATGCAAAATTTTATAATAAATCAGAAAGAAAAAATATAAAATTTTCTCTTACAAAATAATATTTACACATTTTATAAACAAATTAAAATAAATTAATTTACAAATATAACATATTTACAATTATTACACATTAACAAAACTAAGCACGAAAGGCCTTAAATCTATATTCTATGTTATTCAACTCCAAATCACGTTGTAGTTGTTGAGCTAATGAAAGCTCTTTCTTTGCCTCAAGCACTCTTTCAGCTGCGGTCATTGATTCACCGGCTTCTCTGGATTTTTTCTAAAAAACATTTATCAATCAGCCCCAATTACTTAAAATATGAATTACAAAAAATGACAGCACCAAAATGAATAAATATTTTTTAATACATGATACTGATTAAGAGTTTAACTGGAAAAATTAAAATGATTGGTCTCAGAAAAGATTTAAAAAAACAGCTTGAAAGAATGCTGTAATTATTCGTGATAATCAATTTCAGGTAATTTGCCAATTTTTACTTTATGAATTGACACATTCAACAATATTGTTAAGATCGCTGAAAACAGCATTTCACTTATGAAATATGTTACATTTTGGTCATCCAATCCGTAGCTTTCTCCTAGAAAATTTCAAATGAGCAGCGGTTTAAATTTTTTTCTTAGAATTGCTATAAAATTCTTATTTGCAAGTTATACAAAATCTAACAATATTATGTAAAAAAATGCAATGATTTATGAGAATCTTCAGAAAAATATGCATATGAGAGATAATTTTACAAAATGCCTATTATTCAACATTAGGCAGAAAATTTTTTTTGAAAAAATGGTTTTTAACTTATGAAAACCTATAAAAATTTGAATTTTGTCACAAACTTCACATAAAAGATCCGCAATTGCCTATAATGTTTAGATAGTTTTTGAAAGGTTGGGGGACGGTCATTCCTCCTTAAAACCGCGCCTACCCATTCAAGGCGAATTGAAAATATGCTACAAAAGATGGAAAGCATATTATAAACAATTCTTGTCGATGCTTTATAACCAAAAGCACTGGCAGCATGTCTACCTTTGTAGTTTGAGCATTTTCTTAAAGACATATAAATATCCTTCATTAAAAATGCAACATTTATTACCTGAAAACTTTGTAAAATACCGAATTATTCATTTGTGACTAGGGATTCCATATACTCACTTGCATTCTAATGTCATTTAATCACGTAAATGTATGCTTAGTTTAATAAAAGTATGTTTTTGAATATTTTTAGGTTATAGTTTCCATAGTAAGTAGATCGAACACTTTCTAGTTTTCTCTCAGAATTGCAAAAACATCGTCAAGGAACAATTGACTTGAATTCAAGAAGTCGATATTGGAGAAAAAAGTGAGCATTTCAATGAAGTCAATCAATGTTGACTTCCATAAATTGAATGATGAATGATGTCGAACAATGTGATAAAGGTTCATTATTACTTAATAAGATAAGAATTTTGAACTTATTATAATGATTAAAAAAAATGTCAAGTAACAATGGCCTGTTTTATATTTTAGATGTCTTGCTAACTTATATGTGACATACAAAAGCTGAGTTGGAATGAAGCATGTTGTGATTATCTGATCAAACAGTCGATGCCAATAATCAAAGTATTAGTACACATATAATATCATCCCCACAGTCTACTTAGTTCAGGTTTGCTTCACAGAGAAAATATTTTCAAGCAAGTGAAGTGAACCACACCTTGTCAGAAAGCAGCACAATCCCGTCTTTTAAACAAGCATATGGATAGCAGAAACTGATTCTCTGACAAGATAGTTTCAAATTCAAACACATGGATATCGAAACAACGACGAGAACAATACTTCATTTGAGGAGAAAAGTATAGAATAGTTAAAATCTGTATCAAAAAACGTGGTTTCCAATTTGCTCGAGTTGTTCATCTTACTGGCTGCTATCCTTCGAATATATATATATATCTGACACCAAACCTTTCCAAAACAGGATTTTAATGGACTTGATGCCTATTGAGAATATTGGGGGTCCCCAAGAAACATATTGAAAAGAAAATATGGAAAAACGTTGCTGAATAACGAGCCTAAATTTTTGAATCACAAATTTTAACAGCCGCCGAAATGAGAGTCCAATTAATGGACTCAATTTCCAAACTATTAGCAATATTTTCGAAACAATGGAAATTTTTTGCACTAAAACTATATTATATTCAGAAAATCTTATTCCTCCGTCATCTGTTAATATATTTCTTTCTAAAAAATGTTCTAATAAAGTTTTTGCTCCAAAACGTTGTTACCAGTCTTGCAAAGAATCAGGAAAGGCATTGTATGTCATCAGGAACAGTGCAAAATTGTCTATCACTTTAAACTGAGAGTTAGCAAATAAAACACCTGAAATTTTTTTGTTTGCGTTAATCACTATTGAAACATTTTGTTCTACAATGAATATGACTGTGAATCTAAAAAGTAATAAATTTGAATACTTCATTGCTAATATTATAAAAGAGGATAAATAACGATTAAATTGAATATTAAATTATTACATTTTTGTGGTTAGAATTAGAAAAAAATGAAGTGATTTTTAAAATCACTCTTGGTATCCATATGAGTATATATACCCTTGGTATACTAAGAGTCAATAATTTCCTAAGGTTAATTCAAGGATGTTTCGATTCTTGACCGTATATTATATGTGACTTCAGGTTCTTCTTCATAAATTGAAAAATACCATTTGACTAATAAAGCCGGTACACGGCAATCTCGGATTCAGTTAGAGAGTTTTTGCAGCTTATGTGTAGCCTAAGTAAGACTCTGAACAACATGTTCATTTAAAAATACAGCCTTCCTTAAACAAAACAAATCTTCAGCATAAGGTTGAACGATGGACACTCGAATAATAATGTCTTTGCTTGAGTTTTTACTAAAAATAATCCATTTTAGGGAAACATGAGGTCAGTATGCAAAAATATATTTAACCTCGGCCTCGAGCATGCATCTCTGGTTACATCAATCAAAATTGGAAAAGAAGAGTGATATTTTCATCTTCTGTCGGGCGTTGAAAAATTGATTTTTTACGTTGTAAATGAATATAATTATTTATTTATTCACTTAATGCATTATAAATTGAATGCGAAAGAAACTAAGGGTTTCTAGTATTAGTATTAAAATTGCTTCACTAAATGGTGATATAAGCAAACCTGGTGCTCTCTTAAACGCAATGAATGCATTTTAATTTGCTTTTCTAGTTCAGCATTCTTCACATCTCGAGCTCTTTCCATTTCAAGCTGGGTGCGCGGTGTGATTGTATTTTTCATTGCTGTCTGTTTATTGGTTAATTGAGACTAAAGATATCACATGAAATATTTTCAGTAGTACGCGATAAAATGATGTTGAATAGATGAATTCTAATAATATAAAAACCTTTTCAAGAAAGAAAGCCAAACGGTTACGATCCACGCTAAAGGGGGCTTTCATTATTCTCTCGTCTGATTTTGATGATGTCTCTACCCCATTAAAACTGCGAATTCGATTAAGATCTCTTAAATCTTGTCTCCACTCTTCAAGTTGGCGTTGATCTTTCAATCTTTGTTCGTCAGCTGCCGCTTTTAACTTAGCAGCCCTAAATTAATATATTTACAACTACATCTTCCAATGCAGCATTTGTGTTTACGTAGTAATGAGCCTGATATTATAAAGATAAGCCCCTTTTGTATACACTTATTTCTTTAACTTGTTTATCAATTAAATGTGACCCTGAAAGTTCTACAAAAAAAATGGACCCGGTAACAAGGCTAACCCGTCAACAAAGCCCTAACCTGGTAACTCGCAGACCAAATTGCAAATCTGATAAAGACTATGAATACGAATATAAATACGTGATATATTCAAATTATCCATTTAAAAATTTTATATAAACTGCAAACCGTAAGCGTTGCATTTGCAGACTCTTAGCATCACCCATAGCCCCCGCAGCCCGGATTCGCTCTTCTTTCTCATTTCGAACATCTTGATAAGATTTGGGTTGATGGAGAGCAGCTGAGTTAGGCCTTAACACTTCTAGCATTTCCTCATCGGAAGGATGTCGTCTTCGAACCTTGTGAAGTTGCTGAATGCCATCAGATTGACCAAAGACACCATTTCTGTCTGAAATGATACGCTCATCATCAGATGGGTAGTCGTTTAACGTCCTTTCATTTTCCAATTGCAACATTAAACTCTAAACTTTGCATTAAGAAATTGAATTTACACTGAATTGTATGTTATACACAAACCTGGAACAATTCTCCATCAACCTGGATTTTTTCTTTGTGGCTCTCCACAAGCGTAAGCGCCTTTTTTAAAAAACGAAGTACAGCACTTATCCCGTTTTGAACAATATGAAGTGGGGGGAAAGACAGGGGATTATCATGAAGATTTAATCCAGTCAAATGGCGCAGGCAAGACAATTCTAGAGGCAAACGAACTAATTGATTGTTTCCTAGCAAGAGGCAGTTTAGACGACGAAGTTGTGAAATCTAAAATATAGAGATAGCTTTAAATAAAAAATAATATATACACAGCAAATACGCATTTTCTGCCCGTATTGGAGACATCATATTTTCAAATCATCATGTATATTGACATTGTTATTGGTGGTGTACAGCTGATCATGATGATATTTAAAGTGACAAATTGCTGGATTAGATTGCAAATGCCTTAACTGTTCACATTGTTGTTTTGAATTATAAAAGATTGAAAATTGAGATCCTTGGAATACTAAATCATTATTTATTAATTACTTTTAAACTTGAAACGCACAAGCAATATGGTATTATGATTCTACAAGAGAAATTTCAAGCTGTCTGAAAAAATATCTTTTGTTGTTAGTTCAAAGATACATAGAAAATGTAAATTCTTATATTCTGTAGTAGCGGAGTTTTCAAAATTTACCTTTATGTTTCAAAGTCTTCAAGATTTTAATACATGTTATAGACATCATAAAAATTACAGATTTACTACACTTAAGAGAATGAGGCGTTTGAAATCGAGTTCACATGAATTTTGTAAACCGCATCAAACTATGCATTGAAAATTGAAGATATTATTCTTACTACTTTATGAAGACCCTGCATTTCTTTGTTAATCAAAAACCACAATTTCCATAAAAATGAAAATGTAGTAGAAACGAAACATGTGGTTGCCCTGGAGCACTGTAATCGTATAAGTACAAGTCGATGGGTGACTTTTGTTGGTAGTTTTATTATGAACTGCATTTAAGCATTTATAAATTAGTTATTTCAATAGTTCTTGGATAGTCATTGCCTCAAAATGCAGAAAAATAAATCCGGGACTAATTCGAAATTTGATTCGATTTTTATGAATCTTGCACAAAGATACTGTATTGTATTGATCGTGAAGATTAAAAATCATAAGCAAATGGTATATACAAGGCCTGCCATTTATATGTGTTCTAGAATGTGTGTTTTAAAATGAGGCTTATAATGAGTTCTTGAAGGAAAAGCGTGACTAGACAGAATGAGTAGACCTACATTATTTATTTCGAGCAACTTACTAGAACTATCAAATATATAAAAATAAGTAGAATAACTTACAGCTGGATTAAGCTCAATAAGACAGTTGTTGCGTAAATCCAACCACTTCAAATTAGCTAGAGAACAAAAGAATTCATCCGGGATATTGGTGAGAAAATTGCCATTTAAATACACACATTCTAACGAATATAACCTGAATAATGATAAGGGCAATTGCTCTATCCGCAGAGAACTTAAATTAAGAACGTAAGCATTATCCTCCAAAGCCTAAAGAAAAATCATAAGAAATTAATGTATGCAAGATAAATGTAAAAACAATGAAATTTAGTGCGCCACATTATTATTAAATATCATTTTAAAATTTACAATACATTACTATTACTATTGCAAACATTAAAAATTAAAGAGTGCATAAGATTCTATGCAGTTCAAAACCAAGTATTTTACTGACAGACAATTACTGCAAACTAACAAACATTGGCAAAATGAATGAAAAACAATTTAACACTAATGGCAATTTTATTAAAGCAATTAAAATGTGTTTTACAATTACTAATTTTACACTACCTTAATAATTTCATTCTCCACTTTATCATTTTCCTTCAATATTTCTACCATATTAAACTCATGTTGAGGAAAACTAAAAGATATGCAATATAAATACAAGTACCCCAAAATATGTTGTCATATATCTCTTAAAGCACTGATCATGGAAATTAATGTATTAAACAAAAACTGTTGGTTATAATACACTGATGCCAACGGTGTAAATATATTTTAAAAATGCCAGCACGTTATCGAAAACAGTATTGTACAATGTATGCAGATATGAATTTAGCAGATTCAAGATTATATATGATGCAGGGATAATAGACAAACAGAAAGTGTTCTGATTATAAAACATGACGTCCGTACTTTTCAGAGGAATTTCCCAAACTTGGAGGACAGGAAAGCTTCGAGAGAAAAAAGGAAGTGGAAGACCTCAAATGCTGCAATTTGTACCGAAATTTTGAAAATAAAAATATTGCATAATTAAGAGACTATATGATTAAATCACAACATTTAATAACCGCGGAAATGAGAGCCGATCGGACTCAATTCCCAAACGATTAACAGAATGCTTTCAAAAAACGAAAATTTGTACACTTAAGCTAAATTATAGTCAGAAACTCTTGTTATTCGTTATTTGATAATATATTACTTCATAAACAATGTTTGCTAAGTTTCGCGCAAATAGAATTCGGTCAATAGTAAAAAATCCAATATATTTATATTAAGTTTGTGTGAATTGCATTGAAAGAAAAATTTACAAACCGTATTACAAATAGTAAGTAAACCTTCCTTAAAAATGTATAATTACATATCAGATATGTGCTTCAGACCATGCCATAATAGAGCACAATGACAATTGAACTAAATACGAAAAATCTCATTGCTGCAAAATATTTTCAAGATATTTTCATAATATGAGTTTATATTTGGATTAAAGATATGTAATACAATGTAATAATAAATGCTGAGAAAAATTTACAGTATAAAAGAACGTTCAGAATTGATTCGGTAAATTGCAGGAAACTACATACAAAATTGTCGATAATTACAGAAAGAACACTAAAAAATATTTACTTATAATATATTGCTAACTAATAAAATTCAAAATCTGTAAAAATATAAAATCTATAACTAAAATGTGTAAGAATTTAAGATGTACAAGCGGTTCTCTTCCTTTTTGATCCATCTTAAGAGCCTATTAACATTATCTATTGCCCCACCTTTAGATACAAGCGGGCTGAAACAACAATACAATTCAAACGAGGATGTCATCCAAGCCAAAAATGTCTCTGAATCCAATGATTTATATATTAATTTTATAGGGCGAACTGGATGGTGTAGCTTTGAGTGAAGACTTGCATACAATCGCATCAGCCGTTGTTGTTCACTCTTCGATTCATAAGGCACCTCGAAAATGGGAGCTGTAAATTGTATAAGTGCATTGCGTTTATAAATAAAATGTCGCAAATGAGGTAAACCGGTACTAACAACACTATAATACGATTTCTCTAAACTATGTTCTATGGCGCTTATACAACCTGTTTTTATTAAACGTGCTTGAACATTCTGTTTAGCTTCAAGCAAAGGATGGAATAAATCTTGATTCACACTCAATAGAGTTAAGCAAATTCGGTTTTCAGGATCAAGGTATGATAACAATCCATGTAAATACCCACTAGAATCAAATCCGGGCAAACATATAGGCATCCAAATAGGATTATCATCGATCACTCTTGTATTCGAAATGAGGTTGAACAGGATGTGTAAATCTGATGGATGAAGAGTATAATTTCTTAAACGTGTAAACTGAATGAGTTTATTATCACATGACATAATACAAAACACTAGATCCTTCATATCAATTTGAAGAGTTTGACCAATTAAATCTCTAGTACTTCCACTGAGGGGTACACATTGCACCGCATTCACTAAAAATCCCGGATCAACATCGGTGTAATCAATTAATGAAGCCATAAATCGTTCAGTTCCAACAAGCAGAGATCGCAAATCAAAATTATTTCTCCGCTGAAACACCCGTGTCAATTGTGTAGATGTCAAAGTTGATACAATAAAATTGTAAACATATTCTAACTGTTTTTCTAATTGATTAGTTTTCATTCCGAGAGAACTAACACCTACTAAATACAATGGATTGCGAATTAAGAAAACAAAAATATGTGAACCAACTGTAATAGATTGAATTTTATCCGAAAATGAATCAACAACTGAAATAAGAGCTTGCATTATTCCATACATCGTGACAAGATTTTCTTCGCTCCCGTGATGACTATAAATGGGCTTTCCAGCATTACTCATTATAAATATGTGTTTTGAATTATTAGCCCAAGATTCCGACATCTCAGATTGATCATCTGAATTATCAGAAGAAGAAACAGCTTTTTCTAAATTACTAAGAGTGTCGGAATCTAACTTTGAAGACGATAAGCTCATCTTCTCGAACTCCAGGTGATCATGAGCAATTTGCTTGATAATACCTGGTCGGTTTGCAGCACCTGCAAAGAGTCCCTGCTCTGAAAGTATAACGACATCTTCAACACTATCTTCGCGCAAAATACTTTCTAAATCGTCTAAAGATTCATTCATCTATTGTCTAAAAGAAAATAGTCACTTATGAAATTAAAAAAATATTAAAGAAAATTAATACTAGCATATTTAACACAATTGATTGTTGTAGTTAAGTTACAGAGATGTGCTATCCCGCCCTTGAATTTCGCATTAAAAAATTCATTATAAGAGGCAACTATATGCTGTGGACGCTCTGAAAAGTAGGTAAAATGCAAGGATTTTTACGCATAACAGGAAACACTTGACAGGTTTTAAATAATTTTAAATCAATTATTTAGGAAAGAATCTACGAAAATCTTAAAATTAACCGAAGCTATTGTAAAACAGTCATAAGATTCCAAGCAATTTATTGCTACAAGAAAAAGGTACAAAAACTATAAACTACAAAACTACAAAAAGCTATTTACAAATATAGTAAATATATATATATATTATATTAAATGTGTGTGGGTGCATTTTATACAAAATTTTCAAATGAATGTAGTGTATTATTGTCGCTAAGTAGGCATTGTCTATTAAAGAGGAATGTTCGCAATTTCTTTCTGAATTTCTTGTAATTTTTTTCAAAAATAATTTCTCTATTTATGTTATTCCATAATTTAGTTGCTGTGTGGTGAAAACTATTAAAATATTTATCCAAGTATAAAAATGTTTGAGAACGTTCATTTAATTTAATATACTGTTTTAAAAACGAAATTGCGGGCTTGCCAAATTTGAATTTAAATAATATTGATAACATATGCATTTGAATTTGATAATAAGGAGATAATATTTTGCATTTTAATCTGTAATCGGATGCATTGTCATGTTTTTGTGCAAAATTGAGTATTTTAAGGGACCAATTAAAGGTTTTAGACAGAAGGATGCGATGTTTTAAATTAATATTTGTAAAGATCAACGAGAAATATTGAAAGTGTGGAAGGCAGAGTGCATTTATTAATTGTTTGTGGTACGTCTTTGAAATATTTCTGAGATGATAAAGATACCTAACTCCAGAAGCCATTTTTTTTAATTTTAGCTATGAAAAATTGTTCGAAATTTAAATCATTGTCAATTTCAACACCTAAATAGTTAATAGATTCGCTTTGCTTTATTAGTACATTATTTAATTTAAGTTCTATGATTTTTGTGAGATTTCTGTTTGTCTTAGGGGAGAATATTATAAATTGTGTTTTTTCAATATTTACTTTCAATTGATTATATGAGAAATATTTTGTTAAATTTTCGATGTCATATTGGAGATTTTTAGTTGCATTAAAGGCATTTATATCAGTACTTATAAGACAGGTATCATCTGCATATTGATAAATTTTACTGTTTTTTACCTGTTGAGTTATGTCATTAACATAGATTGCAAATAAAATAGGTTCGGGAACTGTGCCTTTTGGAACCCCACGGTTTTCACACACATTCACTCTGGGTGTTTTAACCTTTGTGATGAAAAAATATGGAAACTCTTTCATTTAATTGCACTATTGCTCTAAAAATATTTGAAATTTTGCAAACTAGTTTGTATCAACTGACTTTGGAAAATTTAATGAAATATTTCGAGTAGGAAAGAAAGGGCAAAACATCCATGCTAGAGACATATTTGATACAATTCCAAGCAGTATATTAATATTAGTTCAGGCAAATTTGATTAAATTTGCAATGATAAACAAAGGGTGTAAGATTGGAAGAGCTTCACAGAAATGAACAGCTTAGAGTGTTTGCAAGGGAAAAATAGGTATGGAGTTGAAGATATAAAAAAGACAAGCTAAAGGAGAAAGAAATCAGGAATGGGAAAAAAATCGAGAATAAAATGGGTCAGATTTGGCAGTGAAAAGATAGAATTAAAACAAACTAGGTAGTAATTATGTAAGTTGGGCAAGATGTTCATAGAAAGAGTGATAAATATTTATGCAAAGAGAGGGTAGAGATTGTCATAGTTACAGAAAAACTTAATTTTCCCTTAACCGGCTTAAGAAAGTCTTTCATTATCACTATTAAATTGAAAAAACAGAACAAGATCAAATATTACAAATACAAAATTAAAGAAGGCTAGAAGCAAAAGAATTACTGGAAGACCCCAGATAGAGATAAAATGCATGCATATTTCACAAGCCTTTTAGCAGATGGTTAGGCAATTTTTTATTAGAAAGGGAAGAAGGAGTAGTAGTGGGAGATTTCCGACAGAAAAAGATTCAACGACGCGAAGTAGATTAAGAAAAAGAAAGCAAGAATTACTAAAAATTTATAAATTTCGGTAATTTCAAACAGATTGATATAGAAGAGCAGAACAAATATAGAACAAACAGTTGAAAATAGAAAGATCAGATTGCTCATAAGCCAGAAAAATAAGGCAAAGAAGATTGCAGTAGACTGCAGAATTACTTAAGACAGTTATCACAATAGTGAGTGAATGTGCTAGAAAAAATAGAAATAAGAAAATTGCGAAGGTTGAAAATTACCAAGAAGATAATCTAGCACGATTATGACATATTCAACATTAAAATCGAATTTTTTCTGCGAAGTCAGAGACATAATTGAAGTTTCCAACGGAATTGCGGATAACATAAGTCGTTTTTTAAAGTTTTCTTATCATCGGCACACATTTACTGAGTTTTTGAAGTATACAAATTTGGGCTTTTTTTATCAATATCATATTGCTTAAAAATGCGCGGGAAATTTTTAATTAGGCAATCTGCCTTAAAAATATGACAAGCTAAACTCTGAAGATCTTGAAAATAATAAATTTTTAAGTGTTAGCTAAAGTGGGCTAAAAGTTTAATATAATATTGTTTTTTTGATTTAAGAAATTTTATTATAAAATACTTTATGTGAAAATAATTTTTATGTTTCCTTTTTAATCATTCTTTATTCAATTATAATTAACTCTTTAAACCACTTATAGTACAAGTGGAATCCAATTAGGAAATGATTTGGTTTTATCAGGTTGAATATGCACCGCATAGCACATATTTCTTAAAATTTCTAGTTGATAACAATCACGAACATGATGAATTGGAAGTGACTCTTTTGAAAATACGAAATCTTAAAAAAGAAGAATTCGATCATTCTGGTTCTACCGCATATGCGCTATTAAGGGAACCTTGGCCACACTTATTGGAGAGGCAACTTTTTTTCCGCCATCAACTATATGAGCCTGAGTAAAATATAAATAATTTTTACTCAACAATGGCTCAAACATTTACTACACACACAAGCGTAAAAGAGAATCAATTTCCGCAAAGTCTTCAATGGAATGAGAGCTTCAAGACGAATTAAAGAGGATTTTAGACGAAAAATGTTTTTTGAAGTTCATTTTAAAAAGTGTTATAAACCTTATATTTAAAAAATAAATGAAGTAAAATATGTCTACACATGAAAGTCGTGACGATCTAATGATTTTTAAATATTGATTTGAAGTAATGAACTCAATGAACTATCGCGATTTTACCAATGAAGAAATTTCATTTGTCACATCAGCTAGTATTGTATTTGATTGCGAAAAATTCAACCAAGATGCAGCACCAGCAAGAATAATCTTGGCTTGGAAAAACCGCCTAAATGAAACATTGTCAATTTTATCAAGGGATCACAGTAATCAAAGAATATCTGGGATAAACGGGAAGAGAAAATTGGTGCTTTTGGAAACATGCCGACATCCCAACAAAAAGTGACCACAACAACAGGTGTATCAGTATCATTAGTCAACAAAGTGTTAAAAGAATACGGCATTAAGAAGAGGAAGTTTAAGGTGATAGAAGAATTAAAGTTATTAAACAAGAAAGCAATTTACTGAATCAAACTAGAAAAACGAAGAGTAAATGTGAACCTTGCAAAGCGTACTGTCATCAGCAACGAGGCAACTTTTCATGTAAATGGGTCAGTTAACTTACAAATCGCTGGGCTGCAGTCTCTACAAAGTTTGGAATTCGCTTTCGAATTATCGATTCAGCTAAGACCACTGTTAATTACGTTCAATACTGCTTGGGCAACCCGAAAGTTGTTGAATAAAATCAGACTACTGAAGGATTTTTTCCTTTCTGTGGAAGGAAAGAATCACCGTGTGCACCTGCAGAAATCGCTTTCACTAGATGAACGTAAGAAAGAGCAAGCTGTCCTAAAGAAGAGAAAGCAACTGATTGAGGAGTAGGTGCATCAAGTAAAAAACTATACATCAGCAACCTGGAGAAAAGGTCGACCTGTCAAATTGACTAGCTGATGCGTTTCTATCACTTCTTTTTTTTGATGTCCAAAGCATTGTGAGTATTAAACGTCGTATAACTGTGAGCAACCTTGTAAATGCCCAGCTTTGTTCTCCTAACAGAAACTTGGTTAGATGAATCGATCAGTGATAGTGCTATCCTTGTTGGGGTCCCTTATTCTGTTATCATCCGTCTTGATCGAAGCATTGGTTTGCATGGTGGTTTGCTGTTGGCTGGTCAAAATAAAACATTGAAAGTCTCCCAGATTATTAAAACCCGTACAGCTCAATCTGAGGTTTTTGTATCATGTCTTATTGAATATCATGCGAAAATTTTATCAATCATCCTCGTTTATTAATAATAATAATAATAATCAATGACTTTATTTAGCCGCTGAAGGCATACACAACAAAAAAATAAAAACAAGTCAAGTTTTACGGCAGCGAGGACAGTCACAGGAGATGAAATAGGAGCAAATGGAAGAGTAGGCGAAGTTGGAGAAGTGCTCAGCAAAGAGGAAAGCCATCAAAGATTTCTTGAAGCTCGGTGGCGGGGAAAAGAAATCAATCGCTGTTGGAGGGTTGCGAGTCAAGATGTAATTAGCAGCAGTACAATGACGATTGAAAAACGAGTGAAGGGTGCGATGTTTCTTTGTACGACGAATGGAGAAGGTGACAACATCATCAGAGCAAGTGCAGCAGGAATTAGAGAACATAATGAAATCAAAAGGATCAAGATCCAATTTGCAAGTCAGTAGTCGATTGAACAGAAGGAGATCACAGGCATGGAAGTAGAGTGACAGTGAGAGAAGTGGAAAATTTGAGAAGGGCGTCTTTGTATGGCAAGGGAGAGATCCATTTGAAGGCATGCTTCTGGAAACATTCCATAGAGTGGAATAAGGAACAGGAAGGCCACCAGCAGGGAGATGCATAGAGAAGAATGGCATGAGGAATGGACTTGAACAAAGAGAGTTTCACAGCAGACGAGGTATTAAAAGGAACATTACGGAAAAGGGCAAATAGCGAGGAATTAGCTTTGCGGAGACGCAGACACATGTCCAGTCCAATTTAAGTTTGCAGCAAGTTGAACTCCAAGATGAGTGTGATGAGGCGCAAAGTTCACAGGTAGAGGCAAATCAAAAGGGGGAGCCACAGAAAAGGAAATACTACATGTCTTGGTAGTGCTAAAATCAAGATGGTTGACAGAGGACCAAGTAGACAAGTGCTCAAGATCAGAAAAAATGTTCGAAGCAAAAGACCAACCAAAATCAAAAATCAGGCAAGGTGAGTTGAGAACAGAATGAGGGAGATCGTTAATGGCAACGAGGAAGAAAAGAACAGCAAACACTGAGCCTTGAGGGGCACCACTAGTAACGGGGACAGGAGAAGAGATAGACGAGTTGATTTTGACACACTGGTGGCGATTGTCAGGTAAGGAACAGTTCGATGAAATCCACATCAATACCAAAAAACGTAACTTGTCAAGCAGAATGGAATGAGGGAGGCGATCAAACGCTTTTGAGATGTCAAGAAAGATAATACAACCAGGATCATTACTATCAGAGTGGAAGTAGCAGTTTTCGATCAGCGTGAGCAGGTTAGTAATCATAGAGCGACCAGGAAGGTGGCCGTGCTGAGAAGAAGAGATGAGGTGACGAATTTTGGGAATAAATAACGAAAAACAAGGCGTTCAAAGATGATAGACAGTCGAGATAGANCGGTAGGACGTGACCTGCGAGGAGGGAAGCTGATTAGATTTTAACAGCGGAGAAATCCAAGATGTCTTCCAACAGGCGGGATAGCACTTAGTGGAGCAAATGAAGGGATAGAAAGCGTGGAGGAGGTTTCATGAATTACAAAGGAAGGAACACCGTCAGGATAAGAAGGACCAGATAACTTGCAAGATTTAAGCATGAGAGAAATATCATGGGCGCTGAAGACCATATCACAAAGTCGGATTAGCGGGGCAGCAGCAGGCGGACCAGGGCAAATGGAGACAGGTACAGAGAAGTTAAAGGCAAAATACGCATTGAACAGATCAGCTTTCTCCAGGTCAGAGTGAGCAGAAAGAAGGTTCCATCTCAAATTGCGGAGCTCAGGCTTGGAATGAAGAGAACGCAGGAAGGAATAAGAGTCTTGAAGAGAACCGGA
>CABFPE010000403.1:282859-304455 GCA_900660155.1 Hofstenia miamia | reverse complement strand
AAGTTGAACTCCAAGATGAGTGTGATGAGGCGCAAAGTTCACAGGTAGAGGCAAATCAGAAGGGGGAGCCACAGAAAAGGAAATACCACATGTCTTGGTATTGCTAAAATCAAGATGGTTGACAGAGGACCAAGTAGACAAGTGCTCAAGATCAGAAAAAATGTTCGAAGCAAAAGACCAATCAAAATCAAAAATCGCAGTGTCGTCAACATACAACAGGCAAGACGAGTTGAGAACAGAATGAGGGAGGTCGTTAATGGCAACGAGGAAGAAAAGAACAGCAAACACTGAGCTTTGAGGGGCACCACTAGTAACGGGCCTTTTATAATTGAAGTGCAAGAACCTATTTTGTTCAATTTGATTTGATTCCAAACGAGAAGTCGCCTTTTTTAGTTTACGTTTGTATCTTTGCTTATGTAGCGTCAGTTAACGCTTTCTTCATCAAGCCATAATAATCAAAAGCAGGATCATGTTAATTGTTTTGCACCCAACCGCATGTAGTTCATCTTCACACAATTCTAAGGCAATTGATTTGGCAATTAACATGTTCTTCAATTAGGTTTTACTCAACAAAACCTCATTGTAAATTGAATGAAATATCTCGTTTTGACATTTAAATCTGTTATGTTGTAATTAACATTTTCCTCAAAGATGTGCAATAGCCTAAGGAGATTGATTCAATTCAGATATTTTTTACAAAGTTAGCCGTTGCCTTTAATAATGTGGGGAATCCATACATGTACATGTCTCTTATACACATCTTTTTTTAGGTACAAAGCGCCATCTATGATTTATTAAAAGTTTCATTAATAAGAATATATTTATATCCATATACATTGTCTAAAACTAAAGTTTTATTGTAATGAAATTGTTGCAAACTCATTAAAGAAGCATGAGAGAAATGTCAAGTGGACTTCAATCATTCGAAAAGGTAATATAATTTATGATTTATTTCTTGATGTGCAAAATGTTTAACTACTATTTAAATTTCAAAAAATGTATTCTTTATGTTTATATATAAAAACTTCCTCAATAAATTATGTACTCAACAAAGGGCATAAATTAGTTGTCAAAATAATACGAGTAAAACACATTGGTATAATCGAAATTAAAATATTTATATTTTTACAATGCATTTGGAAATTTCACATAAGGTAAGGACTTGATTTCAGCTAAAATGTACAGATTTGTATAAATACACTTTTATGTCTTGCAATTTGTTAATTAATTGATAATTTTTTAATGAATTTCACGTTTACTATGCTATTGTTGTTAAATAAATACCGCGTGCTATCGCGTGTTACTGGTGCTATGAATTTCGTTAATTATGCAGAGTTATCGGTTTATATTCAATATTTGTTAAAATTTTTACCTATGTTATTGCATTTCTCATCGTTTTTTACCCTATAGTAGTGTTTATTTTGTCCGCGTGCACCATATTCTATACCTTCGCCTAACTTACCGCTCATTCTTCCCTAGAGTTGCTGTATATATAAACGATTTTGTTGACTTAATTGGCGTCAATCTGCTCGAGCTCAATCTACCCCCAAATCCATAATAAAGAATCAATTGCTAAGCATGGTTTACCGAGTTTATTTCCTTCAAGTCACCTGTACTTGAACATTGCGGTGTAAATGTTCATCATGAGTTGGATGACAAACCAGGTCATCGTTCTCCCACTGGTTTTTTGTTTTGTTTTTTATTTCCAACATTTCTGTTTTTAAGTTTCTGTATTCCCGTTTTGGGTAATAAAGTCGTTTACTACTACTACTAAGTTTGGGTGAATGTCCCCATTTTAAAATAATTGCAAAGGCATTAAAGAATATAAAGAACATCACAGAGATAAAATGGGAAAAAAGGATTTAACATGACCTTAGAAACTATTTCAGTTGTTACAAGTAATTTCAAAAACTTACTTAAATGACCTCAAAAATAGATATTAGAATAGACAATCAAACTATATTTAAAGAAAGCAAAGGAAATCACGAATTGATAAATTTATCAAAAATATTCCTGGGTTTAAACTATTTAACATACATTATGCACCGACGGCATAGAATAAGTCCTACAGGAATAAGTCCTACAGGAATAAGTCCTATAGGAATAAGTCCTACACGATTAAGTCCTACACGATTAAGTTCTATATGATTAAATTCTACAATAACAAGCACAACATTTAAACGAAAGGGACAGCAAAATGTCTTACGAAATTATTGATGGGCGAAGAATTGGATCAAAATTATATACATTTGAGAATTTTCTATATGTAAAAAATGTGGAAAGATGTAATAAGATTTACTTAACCTGTTATTTATATAAAAAAGGGTGTGCAGGTCGAGCTCTAATTTGTAAAGATCAATTTACGGTAATTTTTAATGTTTAAATAATTTAGTTTTCCAGACGCATTAAATAAGCTAACTTAGATTAGAATTACTTTGTTTGCTTATGATTAATCTAGGTTACTCATGAACACAATCATGTTGGAGACAAGGAGGATATTGAGGTTATTAAACTGAAAACCAAAATTAAAAAGAATGCTGACAGTTCTACGTCTCCCCCCAAACGTATTTTCAATAAAATATAGTGTAAGATTTATTACTGCAGGACTTATTACTGTAGGATTTATTCCTGTATGACTTATTCTTGTATGACTTATTCATGTAGGACTTATTCCTGTATGACTTATTCCTGTATGACTTATTCATGTTCCCCTTATGCACCTGGTATATCGTATAATGCTAAATAGCCAAAAACTCGAATTAAATATTTGACAACAATCAAATTTGGGCATTTTTATTATAACTTTAGACGAATTTTTCCAGCTGTAAAACAATTGCCAGCTACTGCTCACATTATAAATGAAACCATTTGTAGTTTTAAAATTTTTTCATTTCTTAAGCCACGTATGGCACTAATTAATAGGGCCAAGTCTTAAAATAGTGCCGCACGTAAGAAGTAAACGGTTGTAGATGATAAAAAGCGATGAGAAAATTTCATATAATTAAAATTCGTATCACGATTATATATTAAAAATTCATATAATATATTTATTTTGTTATTTTTGTTAAATAAGTCCTTATATTAAGTGAAGAATTTTCATTTGTGACTATTACTTCTAGACGGGGAGCGCGAACCACACATGTTAATACATTGTTGAAATATAAAAATGGGTAATGCAACGTGGAATTGAATTAATATAATCGTGTACTTTGCCTTAGTTATCAACAACAGAAAAACGTTTATTGAATTCTGATATATTACAATTGTTTGAGTCATTTTCGGTGAAAATTGAGTGGCACAGATAGTCAATCGAAAGTATTGTCTTTTAAATCTCCCTGATATCATGTGGCGTGTAGGCATGAGTTATTTTAGGCAGTGCATGGGATCGTCCAATGAAGAGTTTAGTGGAAGCTTCTTTGCGTCTTTCCTCATTCTTGTAAACCGATTCTGCGTTGCCGTTGTTGATTATGAATAAATTTGCCTGTTTATTATACAGTTTAATTAGTTTTAGTGATCACGAACACAGAGTATTTTGTGAATCATGACGAAAGACAACTGCAGTAAGTGCATGAAGACGGGGAACAACAAAGAGCCTTGGGTCAACTGCTCAGCCTGTCAAAAATGGTTTCATTGTAAATGCACAAATCTTCCCGGTGAGATAATTCCATTTTTATCTTGTGATAATCTACTCTTTGTATGCGATGATTGTAAGGGGGGACAAGTGCCTCACATTCCAAAACAAGAAATATCCGACATTAAAGAAGAGTTCACTAAAACAATTGTAGAATGCATAGATAAGTGTTTTGAGAAAAAGTCTGTATTAGAAACCCCTAACCAAAAGATTGTTGGAAAACCCGTAATAAATGATTCAAACCAGTCAGGCATACGTATTAGAGGTGTTCCGGAAACCCACGAAAACATACCGCCTTTGGCGCGTCTTAATTATGATAAACAGAAAGTAAACGAAATTTTGCATCATCTTCAAGTCACTGATACGGAAATTACTGATGTGCGAAGGGTGGGAAAATATGATCACAATAAATCGAGGCCTGTTATTTTCAAAGTAGCCAACCCTTGGCATAAACGAGTGATTCTTGCTTCGTTGACAAAATTGAAGACCTTTAATCAACGTGTTTATGTTAGCCGTGAACCCACCGCAGATGAATTAATTATTGAGAAAAAATCGCTGGAAAAAAGACGCCAACTCATCAACGAAGGTTGCGAATCAGCCAATTTACGAATTAGAGATTTTAAACTGTATCAGAAAGTCAACAACGACTGGAAGCTCTTGTGACTACCAAAAAGCTACCCAACTATAATGTATCTTAATGCGAGATCAATTAAAAAGAAAGGAACTATGCTTCGTCTTACTTCTGACATTATTGAAAACTCTGTTATGGTTTGTTGCATTACTGAATCATGGTTGAAAAAGAAAATAGATTCATCTAATTTTCAAGTTGCAAATTACAAAATCGTGAGAAAAGATCGTACAGACTCAACTAAAACAAAAGGTGGAGGTGTTTGTGTTTTTGCTCATCGAACACTGAAAATTAAAAGACTAAAAACATACGGCTCTGAAGATTTTGAAACACTATGGTTACTCTGTGCTGATAACGACTCTAGCATTATAATCGGTACAGTTTATTATCCACCTGCAATAAAGAAGCAGACTGAATATGAAGATCACATTACAGAGACATTAGAAAACCTTACCATAAATTACCCCAAAACTCCTATTGTAATTGGCGGGGATTTCAACGACTTTAATTTTAAGTTTATTGTTAACCAATTCAACTTTAGATCTCTCTTTGAAGGCCCCACTAGAAAGAAAAAACAACTTGACTTTGTTTTCTGTAATGTTCCCGATATCGCTGTAGCAAAATCAATTTTAACCCATGCCAAAACTGATCATAAAGCCCTCGTTGTTACCTCAGCAGTTCCTTTACCTTTAAAAAAACGAGTCTATTTTTTCAGGGATCAAAGGCTTCAGAACCGAACTGATTTCAATTTACATATGGACAAAGAAGATTTCTCATATATCCTTTCATCCGATAACCCTAACGAAGCAATGCAACAACTTATCTGTCATCTTACTAAGTTATTAGATAATTATTGTCCCATTAGGCGAGCTGTTCTTACAAATCGCGACCCTTATTATATATCTCCACTTGTGAAGTATCTTATGAAGAAAAGAAGCAAACTGACACAGCTTAATAAATATAGTAGGGTAAAAGAGCTTTCAAACAAGATACACAATCTTATCCTCCAAAATATATCCGCAGCGAGAGGACGCCGTGGTACAAAGGAGTGGTGGAAAATTGTTAATTCACACATAAAAGAGCCTCCGAAAGAAATTGATGAAATTAACTTCAGCGTGGATGAAATTAATCAATATTTTACAGATATTTCTTCAACAGACAATTATGAAGATCCACCGTTTATGTCTACGTGTAACGCATCTACTCCCACTTTGAGTTTACATAATCTTTTTTATTCACTGAAAAGTATAAAGAAAACTTCAGTTGGTAGCGATGGCCTCCCTCATTGGGTCTTCTCCGAAAATGCTCATACTCTTGCAGAACCACTACATCACATTTATAATATGTGCCTTGCACAAGGACTTTTCCCTGATTGCTTGAAAATATCAAAAATTTTACCGTTCCCTAAAACAGATAATGTAACCGAATTAAAAAATCTTCGCCCGATTTCCGTTACTCCAGTTATAGCAAGACATTTTGAGAGGCTGATTTATGATTTTTTCATCAAAACTCCTTACAATTCATGGTTGACTGGGAATCAGTTTGGATTTAGATCGAAAAGTTCTACAGAATTTTGCCTAATTCGCCTTCTTAACACTTGTAGAAAGTTCGAAGCTCAAGGACATAATCTTATTAGCGTTTTTTCCTTGGATCTGAGTAAGGCGTTTGATAAAGTGCAGCACTCGCTTATAATCAAACAATTCATGAAAATTCCCAACATAAACCCATTCATTGTGAATCTCATCTCAGATTTTCTTCGCGGAAGGCGCCAGTTTGTCCAGCTTAAAGGAGCCCGTTCCAAAATTACAGAAACTAATTTAGGGGTACCACAAGGTACTATAAATGGGCCACCTTGTTTCAACGTAGCTTATGACGATCTTCAACTATTATATAACGATAACATGAATCCAGAGAATGCTATGATTGCTAAATATGCTGATGACTTGAATCTTGTTATCGGAGTCAATTCAAAACTGGATCCCAGGGAGGAAGCACTCGACCAAATTGAACACTGGTGCTCTACAAATCGCTTTATTTTAAATGAAGATAAAACCAAGCAATTGGTCATTCCTCTCAGGAAAAATTTAATTGATTTAAACTTGTACTTACCAGTTGAACCACAAATGAAAATTCTGGGTGTTATTTTTGACAGTACCCTAAGCTTTGAGTCTCATGTCGATTATCTTTGCAAAAAAATCAGTTCAGAACTCTACCTTATCAACAAACTAAAATACTATGGATATTCTAACTCCGAACTATCGCTTCTTTACTCAAGCCTGATTTTGTCTAAAATATTTTATTGTTCTAGTGTCTGGGGAGGTTGCAAAGACGCAGTTTTACAGACCATAGACAAACTACAAAAGAGAGCAGTTAGAATGGGTGTGATTCCATCTTATACTCCGGTTAAAGAACTGATACATTGCAGGGATGAATCACTTTACAACACTATAGAAAGTTCTGGTGATCACATTTTAAAAGACATACTACCCGTGAGACAAACATACGCCATCAACCGTTTACGGGAGAAATTGCCAAGCCGCTATCTAACTACAACGATGTTTGACAAAACGTTTCCAAACAGATATCTGAAAACATAAACATTCCAAAACATTCCTACAGTTGTCTATCTTCTATCTTATTTCTACTTATATGAAACTTTGATTTTTTTTTTTTTTTCTCTCTATGTTCTTTATTATTAAGTATTTTGGATATATTTCTGGAATAATTAAAACTTTTATTATTATTATTATTATTATTATCTTTCCAGCACGGTTGAGAATACTCGGCATATTCTTTAAGACAGCCTGGATGTTTAGTGCATAAGAACAATACTCCAGGATGGATAGTATAGACGTGCTCGTGATGTTTCTAAGAATTTGGTAGTCACATGAGCTATGCCAATTTCGAAGGATTGAGTCTGGAAATTGTTTCAGTGCTCTTGGAAGTTCAAGTGGCAATCAACTTCTACTCCCAGATACCTGATTGTGTCGTTGTAGGGTATGTCCTCGTCTGGTAATTGTAAATCTATACAGGAGCGATATCAGCAGCGCACAATGATCTGCTGTGATTTCTTCTTGTTGGGTACAAGTTGATTAGCAATGCAATACGATAAAATATGGCTTGCATCGGTCAGAATAGGCAACGTATGATCACGAAGTACTCTGGCAACTAAAGTTAGGTCGTCAGCATACTTGATGAAGCTACTGTTAAAGGCTCGAGACATTTCATTGGAATGCAAGGTAAAGATATTGGTCATAGATCCGTACTGGTCGGCCGAGGTATTGTTTTCGCCACCTTGAAACTGTATGGAATCATTCTATTTAAGAAGGAAGAATTGATTATTGCATAGAGGTTTCGCAGCCTTGTTAAGTTTATTTGGAACTCCATCACTCCCAATGCTGATTGTGTCCAGGAACCTAATAACTTCTTCCTGGGAGACCAGATCAAACTCTACCATCTGATCGTCATTAGGATGACACATGTGGTGTTGCATTGAATTAATCATGGACCTCTAATAATAATAATAATAATGAATGACTTTATTTAGGCACTGAAGGCATACACAACAAAAAATCAATACAAGTCAAGTTTTACGGCAGCGAGGACAGTCACAGGAGATGAAATAGGAGCAAATGGAAGAGTAGGCGAAGTTGGAGAAGGGCTCAGCAAAGAGGAAAGCCATCAAAGATTTCTTGAAGCTCGGTGGCGGAGAAAAGAAATCAATCGCTGTTGGAGGGTTGAGAGACAAGATGTAATTAGCAGCAGTACAAGCACCATTGAAAAACGAGTGAAGGTGCGATGTTTCTTCGTACGACGAATGGAGAAGGTGACAACATCATCAGAGCGAGTGCAGCAGGAATTAAAGAACTTAATGAAATCAAAAGGATCAAAATCCGATTTGTGAGTCAGTAGTCGATTGAACAGGAGATCACAGGCATGGAAGTAGAGTGACAGCGGGAGAGTGGAGAATTTCAGCAGAGCGTCTTTATAGTCCAAAGAGGAAATCCATTTGAAAGCGTGTTTCTGAAAACGTTCCATGGAGTGGAACAAAGCACGAGAAGGCCACCAACAAAGAGACGCGTAGAGAAGAATGGCGCGAGGAATTGACTTGAACAAAGAGAGTTTCACAGCAGACGAGGTATTAAAAGGAACATTACGGAAAAGGGCAAATAGCGAGGAATTAGCTTTGCGGAGACGCAAAGACACATGTCCAGTCCAATTTAAGTTTGCAGCAAGTTGAACTCCAAGATGAGTGTGATGAGGCGCAAAGTTCACAGGTAGAGGCAAATCAGAAGGGGGAGCCACAAAAAAGGAAATACCACATGTCTTGGTAGTGCTAAAATCAAGATGGTTGACAGAGGACCAAGTAGACAAGTGCTCAAGATCAGAAAAAATGTTCGAAGCAAAAGACCAATCAAAATCAAAAATCGCAGTGTCGTCGACATACAACAGGCAAGACGAGTTGAGAACAGAATGAGGGAGGTCGTTAATTGCAACGAGGAAGAAAAGAACAGCAAACACTGGGCCTTGAGGGGCACCACTAGTAACGGCGCCTAGAGCAGAGATACAAGAATTGATTTTGACAGGTAAGACTGGAAAAGTTCGATGAAATCCACATCAAAACCAAATAAACGTAACTTGTCAAGCAGAATGGAATGAGGGAGGCGATCAAACGCTTTGGGATGTCAAGAAAGATAATACAACCAGGATCATTACTATCAGAGTGAAAGTAGCAGTTTTCGATCAGAGTGAGCAGGTTAGTAATCGTAGAGCGACGAGGAACGTTGCCATGCTGACAAGAAGAGATGAGGTGACGAATTTTTGGGAATTACAAAGGAAGGGACACCGTCAGGATAGCAAGGACGGGACAATTGAGTGATTATACGTTCAGCACGGTTGATAACATTTTGTATCCTGCTGTTACATTTATCGCTCATCCCAACCAAAAGAGGGCGAAAGTAGTATAGATAAAATTAAACATCTAGAAACTGAGTGTAAATTACGTGCAGAACAAATATTCTTCAAACGTCGTAAGATTGTGAGACGTGATGAGGCTTTTTTACAAACGGTATCAACATGCTTTTGCCAGTTTAACTTCTTATAAAAATAATTCCTAAAATTTTAACAGAGTCCGTAGTATCAATATTATCAGGTAAAACATGGGCGCTTTTTTGGGGTGATGACCATTTCTTGCGACTTTTTTGCATTTAGAGTAAGTCCATTTTGTTCACAAAAATCATGGATAATATTGTAATCCGTAATAATCTCCTGCGATTTAAAAATGCCGACGATAGCAGTCATGTCATCAGCAAATTTAAAAAGAAAGCCGGCTATTCCTTGTAAATCAGACATAAAGAAAATAAAAAGGAATGGCAGAAGTAGAGAGCCCTGAGGCACCCCACTTGTAACATCAAAAATCTCACTGAAAATTTCAGCGTGGCATACATGGAAAGATCGACCAGATAGGTAACTTGCTGTCCAATTAACAATAGATATTGATACCACAATTTATCATCTTATCAAGAAGGGCCTTATGTGGCACAGTATCAAAAGCTTTACTCACATCAAAGGCCTGCAAAAGAACATCGTCACTATCTTCTAAAGTATTTGAAATACATTCAAGCATTGAAATGAGTGCAGTGCATGTTGATTTCTCTGCTTGGTAGGCAAATTGGTTCCAATCGATAAATTTAATAAGCCATGGGCGAATTGTTTTGAGTGCCATAGTCTCAAGGGCTTTAGCCGGGATAGCAAGTAACGAAATAGGCCGAAAATCATCTAGGCTACGGCGAGGAACTTTTGGAATAAGACATATTCTTGCTTCTGAGGTACATATAACAACTCAAAATTAGAATTAATAATATTGCATAAAAGTTCAACCAGAACGTGTGCTGCGACATAGTAAAGTTTATTAGGTATTTGTGAACATCCAAGGGAATACACAAAGAGAACTGTTTGTCATGGCAAGCATTAGCATCACACAGTCCTTGCTAGGTTTCATTGTCCGTTGGAAATTGATACCGAGATCATTTAAACCTTCTTTCACTCGAAAGAGCACGAAAGACAGACCACATCTCAGCACAGTTTCTTGCATTAGCAACGGCAAACTTTTTCGCACTCATTGTAGCAGTTTGTAATTTTTTGGCGTAGTGATGGTACAAACTAGGTTTATTTCTAAACGCTTCGTCTCTCTTTTGCAGAATGTCGAGTATTGGTTTTGTTATCCATGGTGGTCATGATCTCTAGTATAGACAATTTTCTGGGGAATGACACTCATCGAGTCTTTGATAATGTTGTGAAGGTATAACATGTTTGTATCAGGGCACTTACCAAAATAAATAGGTCTTAAGTCGTGTGAACTAAGGCGATTGATAAACTCGCTGATGTGAGAATATTGTACATCGTAGACAAATTGCTTCGTGGCAGACGAGCAGTGATAACACCAGGTAGAGCAAGACATGTGTAATGGTCAGACATGCCAATAGGTGGTCCAATTAAACATTTTGCATAACAGTCCACAATAGAATTGAAGCATAAGATAACGTCGACGCTAGCATGCAACGTCGTCTTTAAGATTGCAATGTTAGTTACATCAAAGGTTGACGAGATATTCGTCAGTTCCGTCTGAATACAAGTGTTGTTCAAGTCACTACATATGATGAGGTTGTAATCCTGATGGGCGAGAAAAAGTGAATCAGTGAGTTCAACAAGGGTATTTGCAATTGTGTTTACTTCACGAGGGAGTGTAAGGGGAATATACATTGCAATTACACAACAAAGTTTTGATGGAAGTTCACAAACAAAAGCTTCAATATCATTCGGTTTGTTTAAAAACGGGTGGTAGTTAACCTTCCTCACTGACATTTTTGGCAAAAGACATTTCCACCGCCAGGCTTATCGACGTGATCGAAACGTATAGGCTATTGATAATTAGGTAGCAATTAATAATCTGTTGAGTCATGGTCAAGATTCCATCAGGGCAGCGAGGTCAGGTAGTTTGGTTACAGCTATTAGAGAAACTTCATCAAATTTATTTCAAAGGGGCCTGACAAAAGTAAAATTGATGGGGGTGAATGCATTCGGACAGTCAATTTATTTCAACTTTGCCCGTTTAGGAACAGTTCAAGATTCTTCATACGAATGGTGCTTTTTCTCTTTCATTTTGTATCAGTTCATAGCGGTTTTTCAGTATTCGTTGTTCCAGAGCACTTTCCTCCTTGTTGAGGGCACGATTTAGAAATATGGGTTTCTCGTAAGTTTTTAGTTTATAAGATTTTGATAGAATAGATTTTGCTGCATATGGTTTTTGAACTTCACCATTAGTGGAGGTGTGCGATTTTCAGGCTTTTTGCTAATACGGTACATGTCGTGGGTTTCGTTCAAGAAAGTCATTATATTTTTTATTTCAATACCATCGCTTTCAATTGAATTCCCTTCTAATTCGACTAGATTTGTGACTCGGATACTAGATTTGTGACTCTTGTATCTTTTAACAGAATTCCAATCAATAGTTTTACAGATCTTGGAAGAAGATTTGCTATTTGAATGTTCTTTCTACGATATTAGAATTATGTCAAGTGTTTGCTTTAATAATTATTATAAACTATTAAATGATATCGTTAGCGTTAACTATCAGTCATCCTTTAAAAACTTTCCAAATTTTCAAGTAAACGCTTAGTGTTTCATATATTTATATATTTTAAATTTAAATAGTAAACTAATCGTTACATAGTCGTTAGGTGCTTCAAAGTAATTTTTGCTATATAGCTCTATAGTTCTCACATTTATGAAAGCGTCGATATGCTTCCAGACCGATTACTATAGGTGGTACTGATATTTGAAATTGCTTTTTGGGTCATACCCATAGACCCATTTGATAACTCCTGTGATATTTTCAGCACATCGAAGCAATTATAAATTAATAAATCAATGCATTAAACAAATGATGTTTAAATCATTTGATGCGTTCAGTCCATGATATTTGATTAGTTGAGTGAACTTGATTGTTAAAATGAACACCAGAGTTAAAGCTATTTATTTCAAGTTCACTTATCCCATAAATTTTTTAGCAGTCTAATGATTTTTAAATACATCTGGTATGCCATGGACATTATAACGTTGTTGATCAAAAACGAAATGTTTAAAGGTTATGGCTTTGTTCATCATTAGCTACGGGACATCTTTTACCGATCGATTTAAAAACTAACACATTCAAATTTACTGCCATTCCATTCAATTTAAAATAGTGTAAACAAATAGAAATATAAATCATTCAAATTAAAATTTAGGTCCTTCAATTTTAAATACCTACCAAACTATGCATTTATTAAAAGAAAATGAAGCCAAGAAGCATAACAAACTATATACTATAAACTAGTTCAAATTTTGTAAAAGAAGTGTTTAATTTATTCTCCATACAGTAAAATATTTCCATCTATAACCATTGCGTATTGCCTCTATATCTGCTGAAAGAAATGAATTGCATGAATAGGTCCATCGCATACCTGATTGCATCTTCAGAAATAGTTTTCACTTGATTTATCCTATAGCACATAAGAGTTCGTGAATGATCTAATATTTGGCCTTACTTAATTGCATTGAGTTCCTTAGCATTAGACATAGAACTAAAAAAATCAATTGGTGATAAAGGAAAATTTTTTGGCGCCAGTCGAAAAATTGTCACATTTCGTAGCTGGTTTCTCAATGACTGTTGTTTGAGTATGCAGGTGTATTGTGATAAGCAATACCTTGATTATTGTACAATGCAACTGTACATTTGGGCCTGTTCTGCAAGTTGGCCATGAATCAATTTTCTTTGAAGCCTTCCTCAATCATATTTAAATTACTCTTCTTCAAGCTTTTCGTAATAATACACCAAAAAGTACATTAATAATGATTTTTTCAATGTTGTGCTTGTGGATACATTTAGTGCGAGCCATGTTTTAGGTTTTCAATCAAATAATTTAAAGTTGCCTGACAATTTCGTTCCAAAAACGCAATGATGTACTCTATCTTTACTTTTGCACCTCCACGCGGATTTGGCATCAAGATTTTTCTCTAGTTGTGTTACAGTATTCACATTGCAGCCATTGGCTCTTGACACTGCGCACTAATTTTCGAGATTTTAGGCCGTATTGATAGGGCGTTAATTATCTTCAATGGGTGTCTTCTAATACTTTAGACGTTCCTGTTTTTCATTGGCAGAACGCAGGATATTGCTCTCAACAAGGAAAGATAACGATATATCAGGCAACATTTATAATACCGGGTGTTTCAAAAGTTTTAGTACAAGATTTTTGTTCACGTTTTATGAATTAAACCGGCGTTAAATTAAGTATTTAGAGAATTTGTTGACTACAGGAGACAAATAAACAAATTTATTCAAATTGCATGTGTACTTTAAAGTTCTTAAGAAAAATGAACATAATTAATTCCAATGAGTTTCAAATATTTGGTTCATCTGATGTTTTTCTCTCGCTTACCTTACCCATCCATCTGCTCCTACTTTACTTCATGTCCTGTGACTGTCATTGTTGCCTAAAAACTTGATTTTATTATTTTGTAATGTTTTGCATTCACCGGCCTAATAAAGTTTATTATTATTGTATCATGTCTTATTTCAACTGTAATTTACTAATTTTTGATTTATTTTTGCATTTATTAAATTTTTTCAAAATTTGAATTTCATATAAATTGAATAAGTTATTTTGTAGATTAGCTTTGAGATTTAAAATTTATTCTTTATCTATTTCTTTCAAGATTTAAATTTCTTAGAATGCAGGTGGACGAAGCTGATTTTCCCCGATCCTTTCATACTAAAAGTAAAAGAAGAAAGTTGACGGATTTAAGTAAATCTACTGATACTTCAGTTAGTTGTGTTAAAAGGCCAAATTCGTTAACTAAGGAAACCTTATATTTATGTGCAGTTGGTAAACATGCTGTAAATTGTATTACCTTTCATCTACCCCACGGACTTTATTCTACATTACCTGCAGATAAGTTATCTATTCCTGAGGATGCTGATTTATACTCGCTTTTCCCCTTGAGAAAATTGCTTTGGGTTAAGTATGGCAGTGGTCAACTAATATTTGATCCGAACGTTGTTAATGCTGATGTTGATCCCACTGTGGGTCGTTTACTGCAGGTTAAAGTTGTTTCAGTAGAAGATGACCACAGCGTTTTAGATGTTGGGATTTCAGGATTTAAAGGGGGTTTTGTAGATACACCTCTTCAATTTGGGGAGATTTTACTTGTCCGTATTTTAAAAATACATGGGGAGTATCTTACTGTAAAATTAATAGAGAATGATATTGATAGATTTGTTGCAAATATCGATAATTTGCATCCCGGGGAGATTTTCGACGGTGCTCTTCCTAAAGATATTTCAAATATTGGGATAAAACTGACTTTGCCGCAATTACAAGTTTCGACAATGAGTGCATCTAATTTTTACATTTCTTCTCAGTCAAACAAGCCGGTAATATTTTTTTAATTACATTTTTTCTTATTCAACTGTAAATTTGTCTTTGTATCTTTGAATTTTAATTAATGTATAATAATAATTACAATTTGTTTCCACAATGTCCCGACACGAATGTAATTCCATTACGTATATTGGCTAAGTGCAACTGCTTTTATTTTATTTATTAGACATCCGAATATCTGTCAATTGGAACCAAGACATAACACAAAAAATTGTGTTTATTTCTTAAATCTCTTGCCTTATATTTTTTCACGCGATCATAGTTTTTAGCTGAAATAGCATTATTGGTTTTTCTCTTAAGAATCGATATAAGATCATTTTGTGGAATGGTCTTTTGCCAAAGATATTTTTCAAATTATAATCAAAGTTATTTTATTATGTACCGATTGTGTAACATGATTTCGTACTAGCAGTACAATCATCCAAAATGACTTCTCCTAGCAGATATTCATCCTATATAACTTTCCCATTTGACTTTCTAGCAATATAACATCTTGTTTGTTGCTTTCTATTAGACCAGTGGTTCTCAACCTTTTTTCACCAATCCTCCCTTGGTGGACTTGACCCCTCAAAATTCCTCCCCCAAAAAATTTGAAAATATATTCACCAAAAAACATGTAATTTCTGTTAATATACATATCATTTATTCATATTATAACTAAAATATCAATTGATATGATGGATTATTGACATAATTACGACGTAATCGACTACGTCATGTGAACGTAATTGGCACCAAACTCACTGTGTGTTGTGGGCAGCGGACCATTTCATATAATTTGACGGAAAATTTTCGACATGGACTTCTGGAAACTGAATTTTCAATGCGGTTCGGTGAAATTTTGAAACCATACTGGATTCCTCCCCAGGCCCAAATTCCTCCCGTCGAATCTCAAATTCCTCCCCTAGGGTGGAATTCCTCCCAGGTTGAGAACCCCAATGTATTAGACATTTACAGTACTTGTCCTACAAAACCTATCAAATTTAAATTACAACAACGGGTTTCCAGTTAAGATTGCAGCGCAATGTGGATTCTTTGTGAATTATCTCATAGTATATATTTTATATAATAAGGATAGCCATTAATCAGAATTCATATTTTTTCAATTTTTAATTTTCTTCTATGTTTATTTCTCTCAATCACTTCAAAGACGTTTGCTAATTTTTAGAAATATTTGTTTTTTGTACTTACCCATTGTCATTCTCACCTCTCTCTCAGATATGAGTTTTTAAAGCTTTTTTCTTTTATTCAGTTGAGCAATTCATGTCCCGTACAAAATTTAGAAACTTTCTATTAATTTGTTTCATTGGAGCCTATCTATATTACCCTCTCGTCATACTAAGCTTCTTTTGTTTAAGTCTTTTTTTTCGTTTTTGCTATTGATTTAAGTGCTGGTATCTACCCCGCGACTTCGCAAATCTATGGCGTTCAATCGTTTCTTTTATCACTTCAATCCTCTTGCTATTATTTCATATGGCATCGTAGCTTCAATGTCGGACCTCATTCATTTTTAAAGCCGACTTATTTGTCTTCTACGCTTATTCGATATCAAAATTTGGTATTATTTTTGTACATTAAAATACCGCAGTGTTTTATCTTCCCATTCTCTGCAACTCCCTGTCGTTTATTATTATTTTAATTACTATTGCTATATCATTAAAACAACATCGATTTTTTAAAAACTTAAACTCTTCTAAACAAAAGTGGAAATTTTTAAACCGTTTTATTGGAAAATCGAATGGGCTAAATAGTGACATTTCAGAACTTTGTATTGATAATAAAAAATTTACCGATAAAAATAGATTTTAAATCATCTAAATCACACATTTAAAGAATTAGGTAACTTCAAATTTCTTAAAATTTCTCTATAAAAACTTAAGCAATCAAATTGTAAATCTACGTTTCAATTTAGGTTATCTACCTTAAAAGAATTACAAACTAGGCACATTACTAGGGCCGTTCTATTTGCAATATATGTAAATGACATTATTAAACATGTAAACCATAGTGAAATTTGTCAATTTGCTGATGACAAGTGTCTCATAAATACAGATAATAACGCACTCAGGGCCACAAAAAATTTGCAAAGTGATATTGAAAATCTTTCTAGGTATTTCACATCCAATCAATTAAAAATTAATATTGAAAAAACTCAATTCATTATATTTTCCCCCAATTCTGTAAAAAAAATAACAAACAAAATTGAATTAATTGTTAACAGTGTTCCAATAAAACAAAGTGACCATGTTACATATTTAGGTATTGATATTGACAAAGAAATTTTGGACCAGATTATCACATTCAGCTATTGTATGCATTTTGCTTATCGCAACTACATTGTTCAATTTTATTTATTAATTTTAATACAAAAGCCGCTATTTATTATCAAAAACTTTTAATTGGTCATTAAAAACATTAAATTTGCACGTAAGCATGATCATGTTAGTGAATACAGACGAAAGTATAATATATTATCCCCGCTATATCAACTACAATTCCATGCAGCTTCAATTTTATTTAAGTATAAATATGGCCGACAATCAATTTCTTTTCTTGATAATTACTTAAAAGTAAATCCTCAATCACATAAGTTTATTTGTAGCAGTATTTCATATCCTAGTTTTCATCGAGCAGCATCTAATATTTGGAATGATTTAAATAATGTGAAATACCACTTTAATATCATTCAATATCACTTTGCAATTTTTTGTGGCCCTAAATGCATCATTATAATAATAATGATAATAATAATTATAATAATACTAATTCGGTCCGGTCTGTACTATGGTAAATTCGAATTTGGTGTTCAGAGCGGACACTTGGAATAATTTACCATAGTACAGAGCGGACACCCCCCTTTTTCTCCATGAATATTTGCAAGATGAGGCCGAAACTCAAGTATGTTAATAAGCGGACCGATATCTCCCATATATCAAAGTTTCAAGATATTCCATTAATTTTTGCAAGATTTATTACGAAATGAAATTTGCCTTTAAAATTAGTATGAGAAAAGTACAGGGCGGAACCAATAATTACACAAAATTGAACAAAGCGGACCGAATAATTACAAAACCGTACATAGCGGACAAAATAACAATAATAATAATAATTAAAATAGGGTCCGCTCTGTACTAAAATTCGAATTTAGTGTACAGAGCGGACACCCCCCTTTTTCTCCATGAAGAGACCGAAGCTCACGTATGTTAATAAGCTGATCAAAATCTCCCATATACCGAAGTTTCCACAATTATTGTTGTTCGACTGAAAGTGATAGATTGTCTTATCAAAACTTTACAATACCAGATTTATTGATGAAGTCGTGTTTCTCGGGTGTGTGCACGAAGTCTCCATTGAAATACGCTTTATCTAATTCCAACACAACAGTCAAGGAAAAGGACCAACAATATTTCTAAACTCATGTTTACATTTTTTTGAATTTGTAGCGTTTATGCATAACTAATGCAAATTTTGCTACCCCACAGCAAATATTTACTGCAAAGATGTATTTAGCGGAAAATATGTATCATTAGCCGATCTCGTGATTTAATGTGGGGATCTTTGCAACCTCATCTCAATCAAAGAATCAGTTACGCAAATTTCAAACTCTTCTCTGATTGTCTGAACATCGAAGGAAGCATTCAGTGTGCCTTTCATGATGGCTACCTTCTAAAGTGGAACAATAAACTCGTGTTTGTGTTGAAAAAATCGGAAAACTACAAAATTGGTGACGTGTGTCAAGTTTGGCTTAGATATTGGAATCATCTTGAAGGGCTTTTCATCGGTGAGATTTATATTACATTAAGTAAATTTCCTATATAAAGGATTGACTGGGAAACATGCATTTTTAAGCGCTTGCTTTTTCAGTTTCTTCAGATGCTGTTGACTGTTTGCTTCGTTTTGAGTGAATAGCATCAATTAATTTCAATAGAAAGTACTGATTACTGTCTTAAATGGCCATTTCAGTTTGGGATTATTATCAACAAGTCCTTGTATATATCATTTAGTCAATCAGAAAACTCACTTATAAGGATTTATATTTTATAATTATATTTGACATTTTAGTCCTTGATTTAGGTAGTTTCACAGATGTAGAAAATATTTTACAAGTCGGAATGTTCATCACTGGATCCGTTGTTTCAAAACAAAAGGGATATCTTAAATTAAAATTGGATAGATTTCCCATTACAGGTATCATCCTAGATGAACATAATGAGTTTGAAGATGCTAAAATCGGAACGTGTGTCGATAATGCACGGATATGGTCCATCAAAGGTATTAGTTTTTCTTCAGTTTTTTAATTTATTATGTTTTATATAATTCAAACGAGTGCAAAAAAGGATTAAAATTTCTAACATGCAAACAGAAAAATTTCCAAATTTACGCTAACCTTATACAATGTGCTCTGTGAATGAATTGAATCGATCTAACAAGATCATGTTAACGCTGATTTGACCTTTTTGTTTACACCAGAATACTTTTTTATACTCTGAAGGCGTTGCAGAGGCGTTAATTTTTAATCAAGATTAAAAATTTTTTGTTCGTAATTCATTGTGTAAGTATTTGGGTTTAGTAAGAATTTGGTCTGTTGATGGATTTGATTTGTAGTTTGGGATTGAGTTACTTAAAATCAAGTTTTGGTTTTTGGAAATTTAGTTTGGGTTAACATCTTTGAAAAATACTCTCTCACTACTGGTAGTGTAATTGGATGGGTGCTAAATTCCTAATTGATTGTGTTGGATTGAGCAAATCGGGGTCATCGCATATCTTTGCAATAGAATAGGTTTTTCCACAATATTCACAATTTCAACTTTGACCAGTTCATTTTTTGAGTATCAGACTTGACCGAAAGTGCCCAAGACCTGCTTACCCTATGAATGAAGAGTTCTTATGCCATTGTAAGAGAAACATTTTGCAATTTCAATTGTTATTTTACAAATGTATATCTATTTTTCGCATGCAAATAAGCATATTTAATGTTTGCTTTAACTTTTAAATCTTGAATTATTTATTTTAAATTATAAATCACTAATATTCGTTGATAATTTAAATAATATAATATCTAGGCAAAAACATTACGATTACTTCACGAAGTCAATTGGTAAATTCACCATTTCAGTTTTCCTCGCTCTCTGATATTAAACCACAATCTATCATTTCTGTAATTGTATATGCACTCAAAGAAAACGGGGTTCTTGTTTCAACTTGGGGAAATCTCAAAGGATTTGTGCCTTTCGGTGAGGTATCTACAAAATTTATCACACATCCAAAAGATTATCTTAAAGTTGGTGATGTGAAGTCAGCCGAAGTAATAGATGTTGATCCTGAAAAAAATAAGCTAATTCTGTCATTTAAAAAGGTTTCACTTGCGGTAATTGATGCCAAAATACCTTAATATATGCAATCCATTGAATTGCATTTTGGTCGTACTACAGTTGTTGTAACTAGGTAAGGCACTAGTGACGTGCCTATCAGGATTAATTTCGTTTTCGGAACAAGGAGTATCCATGAATTTAAATTATATTATTCATTAATATTGTTGTTGGACTTTAAAATTTGGCCAGTCTATATTTTTATGTATAGTGTACTATTTTGTTAATACATATTTTATATTTTTGAATCACTTAATTCTTGCAGCCTACAGTTTAATATTTGTCTAATCATTCAGTTGTCTAAAAAAAGTACGTATGGGGGTTATGTATGATAATATTCATAGGAGTTTATAATTGATAGTTTTGTTGGAATTAGATGTGGAATTGAAAAATATCAGAAATGAATTACAAATTGGCATTCTAAATTGACTTTAGAATCCCACCTAATTCCAAAAATTATTTTTATATCCATATGAAAACCCGATCCCATTACGTTCAACTCAGGTATCAATTAATTTATCAAGTCTATGAAATGCTTTTTGTAAAATCTTTAATTATAATATTAAAAATTATGTAGAATTATTTATGAATGTTTAATATCTGCTCTCAACTTTCGGCAATCATACTTGCATAGAATTGGAATTGAAAGTGATATTATTGGTCTGTATAAGTTTGAATTGGTATTGAAAAATTGAAATGAAATCTATGGGTGGCAGTTTGTAACCTATTTTTGCCAGAGGTATCAATGTTAATCTTGGATTCTTCAATAATTCAATGTCTTTATTGGAATCGAATTATGTTTGCCTATCAATTGCAGTTTTCTATAACTTTGTCCTCTATCGAAATGGTGGCATCTCAAATTATTCAGATATGGGGAATCATTGATCGAAATTAGGAAGAATAAATCATAGCAGACTATTTAATTTTCACTAACACTGTTGCTAATATGTGTTAAATGTGAAATAAAATAATCTTAACTTTTCAAAGACAATAGAACTTTTAAATCCAACGTGTATAGAAGATCAAATCTCTTCGAAAATTATTTAAAGAGGATTTAGGATTAATGGAGAAGTTGTTTCAAATCAACAATATGCAAAAAAGTCAATTCTTACATTATCCCTCAATATATGTGCGCGGAAGAAATTTGTACACTGCAAATATCGGATAGACAGCGCCTATGTGTATGCACACCAATAGACTTTTGGCCAAAATTACACACTTTAGAATCAAGAGTTAATTAAAACAATAAATACCTTCTACAATAGTCAAATTTAAGAAAAAAATTCATCAAATAGAATTAAATACTACACATCCATTACATTACATCACAGTGTAATTAAGAATATCACTAGTAACTCGCCCGCTCTCCATGCCACATCGTAAAATGCCGAACAACTATTACTACAAAATTGATTTCTGACAGGCTCCTGAATCATTTCTACTGGCAGTGATCCAATATATATATATATATATATATATATATA
>CABFPE010000403.1:229866-241821 GCA_900660155.1 Hofstenia miamia | reverse complement strand
CATATATATGTATATATATTACAGTATATACCAGTTTAGCAATTTGTATATTTATATATACCATCCAAATTTACATTAAGATGTACTTTGGGCAATGGGGAAGATTGCTGCCATGTTCTAAATATAACTTTTGTTTGTAGTTTCCAACTGCATTCAATTTCCTTGAGTAATTTTTCCACAGATTCATGATACCTTTCTGTAGGCAATTTTATTTTAATTTGCTTGGCCACTCCTTGTCTGTTGGTTTGTCAGCTTTCATCTTGTACCATACCTGTTGTAGTTCTTTGAGAAATTCCTTCCTCTGATTCAGGCTATAGTAGATATGGACGTCTGTGCTCTCTTCTAGTTCATTATTGTAGCTTCCATTGCTTTTGCTTGCCTGAACATATCTAGTGCAATCCTTGGTTCCCCAATTAATCAATGGGTTTGTGCCCAATGATTCAAATTTAGGTCTATCTTTATTAGGCTTGATATTGTCTGTCACAATCAGCTGTTGTTGATTGTGAAGATGTTTTCCAATTTCTCTGCATTTTCTTAGAGGAATTTGGGCAGGGCTCTAACCTTTCTGTTTCCTATTATTATTAGATTGACTCCCTAAATATTGCATCCATTACTGTTTTATCTATTGCATTTGATAGGTTCTTCATGAATTGAATTCTTTAATGAAGTGGATAATTAGTAGATTATTTGCCTCTAAATTTACTTGTTCTGTCTTCTCAAGTACTCTTCATTTAATCATTAGCTTCTGAATTTCCTATAATATGAATTGTTCATCATAAGACACATTTACCATGTTTCTGAAGTATGATCTGGTCAATCTTTCATCCATTGATTATCTATAACTTATTATGGTGTTCACTTTCAGCTAGCATTCTAAATCCAGTACCATTGGTATATTTGCCATCTTTATTTTATACTTTGTGTTCTTTTGTATTAATGTGTCACATGTAGTTTGGGGATAGTTTTCTATGGGGTTTTCTGTGACCATTCATATGGCTATAAAGTAGGAGTGTAGTGCTTCATTCCCTATCCATGCCATCTTTTCAGCCCTCTTTCTTGATCATATTGATGATATTGAATGAGTTTGGCATAATGACAAAGATTCTTCCTCCTCATTCTTATATTTAGCTGAATTTCATGGAACATTCTTTATTAGTACTGTGCTGTTTCTATTGTGGGTGTGCTAGTAATTAGTTGATCCTCTATATCAGATACAAACTATCATATTTATGACTAGAAGCAGATATGAGTTCATCTTAATGTACAGCTTTCAGTTCCATTGGTACATTTTTGTCTGCATTGTTGTCAACATTTCATGACCTGTCTGTTTGTCCTATATGTCAGACTTTATTTGACTTTCCCACTTGTTTCAGGGCATTTAGGTTTGCTCTGCAATAAGAGTTCTCTCTTTGGCTTTCTTGATTCTTTTTTCTCAGTGTATCTTCACTCTTCAATTTGTTGATTGCTATTGCTCATAATCTTGACAATACTTCAGGATCTGTGTCCTCCATACTCTTCATCTGCAATTGCAAGTCTTCTCTTGTTCTGACCATTCTCTCTTGCCTCTTTTCATCTGTTGGTGTTTGTTCTTCAATATTTGTAAAAATAGTTAATTCACTTAAATAAAAAATTTTTGGGTCATAGTGATTTTTATTTTTTACCTCTCTATGAGGTAATACATAAGGTGCCAAAGCTGACTTATTAATTTTATAATATACTTGTTCACCAAATTCTTCCTCATTGGCACTATCAACATCATTCATTACATAATAATTTTGATCTTCATTGTGTATTATCTCAAATTCCACATCCTTATTTAATTCCATGAGTTGTAAATCTCCTATAGTACATTTCAAACTTTAGAAGTGTAATGTACACCCATTGTTTAATTTGTATCAATTGCTGGGCAGGGTCTTGATTACATTAAGCAGTCCTTCCCAGGAGTGATCTTAGATTCTTAACTTGATTTAAGTTGTATACCTTCTCAACTGTGTATGCATAAACCAGATTGTCTTATGAACTCCTTTCATCTGATTTTTTAGTGTTGTTACATATTCATTGTCAATATCTTTGTAGTAGTTTGAATACTGCATTGACAGGAGTTTTGATGCTTCTTTACTGAACATCACTTTAAATGGTGTTAAAACCATTGTTGAATGCACTGAAGTATTTGATCATTTCCATCACTTGTCTCCATGCCTCCCTCCAACCTGGGATGTCACCACTCTGATCAGCTTTATTAGTCCTTGATTGAGTGTTTCTGCTATTCTATTTGCCTGCAGATGATATGCTGTTGTTTTTCTGTGTTCAAACTCAAGCAGCTTTGTCAGTTCTTCAAAAAATTTGCTCTAAAACTGTACTCCCCAATCTGTTATTATATTATCCATTGGTTTGAATTTTAGAATCCATTCCTTCACAAATTTTTGGTGACTACTTTGGCTGTTTTTGAATCAAATGATAATATTCTGCAGTATCTTGTGAAGTTATCTATCTTTACTAATGCATGTTGGTAGCTATTGTTATCCTTCAATAGTGCATCAATGTTAATGTGTACTATTTCATTTGTTGATGTTGAAATGATTTTTTCCAGTGGTGATATCTTTGCTTTGGGAAGTGCAATTTGTTATTAAGTAGACACTCCATACATTTGTTGATTACATCCTCTACCACCTTTTTTACTCATATCATTATAAATCTTGTATTAAAAGTCAATTCCAAGATGTCCTTCCATTTTCATCCATTTTAATAGGACTTTTTAAAATACTAAGATGTTGCTAATCTCAGATTTTGGCCCTCTGCACACAGTTGTGCTTTTCTGTTGATTTACCATTTGTAGCTCCTGAAGAATGAGTTTGCTTGCTTGTTGATGAGTGTTTCTAGGTTGTTTACTTTTTTTGTTATCTCCTCCAGTGTTCTATCCTGTTGTTGCTTTTCAATGCTTTTGTCCTCCATGATCTCCTCTTATTAGTAGTAATGGGTGTCCTTTTCTATCTACATTGAGTTCTGGAAATTCTTTATATTTTTTATGCAGAAGGAATTTGAATGTTTTTTTGTTCTCCATCCTCTTTTAGGGGCATCACTGTGGTATTCTGACAGGGCTGTCCAGAAATCTGCATTCACATGTAGTGTTGTTTTCCTGTTTTCTACAATGAATTGAGTTTGTGTTTGCTCTAAAATTTGATCCATTGCAAAACTATGGACAATTTTTCTCCATTGAATTTCTTCAGGAATGATAGCCTAGTGTTGTCTGTCCTTACTTGGAAATCTTTTCCAATTAAGAAGAGCCTGAATTTCTTGATACTTTCAATTAATGCCAGCATCTCCAGTTTGGAAGATCCATAGTTTTTCTCTGGTTCTCATAGTTTTCTGAATTGAACTGATTCCTCTACATCATTCTTTATTTGTGCCAGGCAGGCGTCTATTGCTAATTTGCTTGCATCACAGTCAAATATAAAATGCTTGGAGTAGTCTAGAGTTGTTAGGTAATGGGGTTTGGGTTTTTGCTAATTCCTTTTTTATTAAATTTAGTTCTTCTTATTGATTCTATGTCCATATGAAGGGAATTTTTTTCCTTTATAATTTTGACATCTTCAAGGATTTTCAGCCAGTTTTTGAATGAATGTCCCATAATAGTTAATAAACCCCTTTTTGTTTTCTGGTTTCCTTATATCTTTGACCATCCCACTTGCATTTTGGTTCATCTTTATTATTCCCTAGAAATACTATTTTTGTTTTTAGAATATCACACTTATTTCCACTTACACATAGTCAGGCTTTGTGAAGTATAGTGAGCATTTTATCAAATGTCTCAAAATTTTCATTTATCATTTGGCTAACCACTAAGATGCCATCTATATATGCCATTGTCTATTTTGTGTTCACCATTTTTTAGAACTGGGGTATTGCATAAGCTGTATGCCATATATACACATTTGTATAATCTGTACAGTATAATGAATGCTGTCTTTTCTATATCTGTTGGTTCCATCAGAACCTGTCAATATGTCTTGCAGAGGTCTATTGCTGTGAAAAATTTGTTCTGTGTTGTGTTGAGTAGTGGGTATGCATCTTTTTTTTTTTTATTTTTTAATTTTTTAAAAAGGGTGCACAAATCAATGTTTTTCCCTTTTTAGAAAAACACTGTTGTTATAGCATATGCACTTTCACTTGGTCATATGATGCCATTGTCCATCTTGTTGTATTCCTCTTTCAGTTGTTCCAGTACTTGCTATACTGGCAGTCTCATTGTTGTGTCCATTGTTGTTTCTATTTTGTGAGTTTCTCAGACAGCTTTGCCCATGTTGATTTCTCTGAAATGGAATATCTGTGCATGTTTTTCAGAAGGGTCCCCTATTGTGTTTAATGGTATGTTTTCCCTCAACATGTATTGCTGTGCCTAATATCATTACTGCACCCTGCTTGAGATTTACAATTCTGTTCATACAGTTCATGATCAGCAGGGATGTGATTAAGTTGCAAATGAGATAATGCAATTGTGGACACAATTTTGAGCCAATCACAGTGTGAGATGCAACTTCGCAATTCTACACACAATTTTAGGAGTATTTACATAATTCACAACACATATTATATCCACTTTGTAGCCAACCTTGTTTTAACACGTATTACATTGTTAGCCCTATACATTATTTTTTATTTCTACATTACATTATTACTTAAAATTAATAAATTATTTAAAACTAATGGTAAACATATTTAAGTGCCTGATGTAATGGGGAAAGTAAAAGGTCCTGGAAAATTATATATAAAGATGCAGTCTGGAACTTCAAAAAGCAAAAGAATACAGTCTTTTGTAAGGCATGCTCTGTGGACAAAAACTACAATGTTGAGAACCTCAAGTTTCACCTAGAAAGCCATAAAAATTCTGGAAAACATGCAAGAAATGTGACAGCTTCAACATCTTGTCAGCAACTTTTCTCATCAATGCCCCAAGAAAACAAGTTCAAGCAGGATTTGACTTCTGCATTATTTTGGTCTAGCACACTGCTTTCAGTTGTGGAAAAAGCACATTTTAAATCATTCATGGAGAAATATACTGGGAAAAATTTGCCTTCTGCAGCAGTTTACAGAAAAATTATTTGGAGAAACTATACAGTGAAATTATGGTAAAGCAACAGAAAAATTTGCTAAGGAAGATTTTTCAATAATTGTTGACAAAGCAAGAGATGCATGTCAAAGATTTCTCATTGGAGTGTTACTTCAGTCTCTTGTGGCAACAAAAAAACCCATGTTAGTTGAATTAGTGGAATTTGAAGAAACAAACCACCAAACTATAATACAACTGGTTTCACAGGTTGTTTATCAAATGTGCAAAAACAGCAATTTTTCTAGATTCAAACTTTTCATCAGGGTTACTGCTACCACTACAGCCAGTTGTCACAAGGTGGGGGACATGGATTACTGCAGCAAAATTCTACTGTGCAAACTTCAAAAAATGAAGGATTTCATGCACAAGATTGAAAATGATGATACAGATGCTGTATTAAAGTGCAAGAACCTTATTGTGTCAAAGGAAGATGAGCTGGGACAGAATTGTTATTTGTCAGCAGCCATTTTGGAAAGTTGCCTGTGGCAGAGGATTCCATGAAATTATTGAATTCCCCAATTATTAGCACAGATATAGAATGAGTTTTCTGGTCATTGGAACATCTTCTCAACCCACAGAGGACAAGATTGACAGTGGAACTCATAAAATTTCTTCTGATAGTCTTTTGGAATGATCATTTGTAACTGATTTTGTGTTATTTTCATGGTATTTCAATTAATAAACTTGTTTTCTGAAAAGCAATTTTTACCACAATTTTTGTTGATTTTTGATGCAATTTGTTGTGCAATTTTGGCAGTTTTTTGACACAATAAAATCACATCCCTGATGATCAGTGCCCTGCCAATTCCATTGTCCACCACAAACAATCTCACCAGTGTCATCACTCTCTTTGTGTTTATTCATATCTGATTATACATAATTATGTTGTCTTATCTGTGCCTATTGTTTCAATCTCATAGTATTTCCATTGGTTTGGTAACAGTTACACATTTTCTTTCAGTTTGAAACAGACTTTTTCCTTTGGTTTGATCTCACTCAATGTTGACAGCACTTCTTCCTGAAATTTATTCATTTGGTTCTAGAAATTAATTATACAATTGTGGCTTTTCAGAAGATTGATCCCCAACATAACTTTGTACAGTAGTAAATTCCTCTGTGTGTCAATTACTATTAGAGTGTGTAGAAAGACTGTATCTGCTATTTTTAGGTTAACTTTCTCTAGACTTACTTTTGTATCCATATAGTCTCCTGATGCATTAATAAGTCTGTGTTTCACATTTCTCATTGACTCTCTTTAGTAGCCCAATTTGTTTGCACACTTGTCTGTGATCACTGATATTGCAGCACCTGTATTGACCAAGACATTCAGTACTTCAACATTTATTGCATTACAATAGCCTCTGACAGGGTTGTCAATACCAAGATAGGTGCTTAGTTTATAAGAAATGGTGCTCCCTTTAGTTTGACTGCTCCTCTCCTTCTGTGTCTAGTTCTGTGAATCCTTTGCATTCTTTCAATTTGGATAGGTAATCTTGTCATAGAAGCATTCACCATCATATTACATTTCTTCATCTGCAACAGTACTTCTTTTGGTGGCCTTTCAGACCACATTTGTGACATGGGATATTGGTTTTTCAAAGTGCTTTTACAGTACCATCTTCACTCTTTACTCTTATTATTCCTGGCATGATTTGTTGTCTTTGTTCTTCACTTTGGCTGTCTATATTTTCAATGTGGTGTTTTTCTGCATTATCCTCAGATACTTTATTATTGATTTTTCTTTGATTGTGTTATTATTTTCCAATGTGATGACCAGTGACAGTGCTTTGATTATCAGTGTTTCTAGGGGATCCTCTTCTTTAACCTTTAGTTCAAATGTGTGTCTTAGGTCATCTGACAATCCTTTGCTAATGTGCAAGAAAAGTCATACTTGCTGTATTGATTTTCCCTTGAGCTCAGTTTAAACATTTGTTCCACTTACTGCATGTGTGTGCAAGATCATCAAATCTATTGATGCAGAGTTTTTAGAAGCAATTTGTATTAACTTTTGAAGCTTTTCCTTCCATAGCAAGATTTGAAGTGTACTAGAACTTATACCAACTTTTCACTGTATTGTCTAGCATTCGATAACATTGGTATGTTGCCCGGTCTAGATACTGTGGAAATCTGGCTTTTGCTGTTTCTTGACTTACTCTTTTGTTCTTGCATGTTCAACTCAAAAATCAATAGCAATTCATTGAAGTTCAGTTCAAAAGAATTTATTCTTCTTGTAAATTCTGTCAATGTAGCTCTGTGGGGGCCATATCTCATTTTTTTTGTATTGGCTCAGTATCAAACTTGTAAAATGTGACCCTTCATCTGTTTTTGTCTCCAGTTTCAATTTGTCAGCTATCAGTGCACTCAATCTGTTCACTAGTTCTGTTTCACTATCATCCATTTCCAACTGATTGTAGCTGTATTTTGACTGATGTGTATGTGCCTCATCAAAATTTGGATTCCACCTCCTGTTGAAAAGTGCATTCAGTAATAGTAATGATTGGTTTGTCTTTGCATTGTTTGTGATTTGCTTTTTTTCTCTTTATCTTCTTGTAGTCATTCCATTTCCAGTTTCAGTGACCTTGTTTTTTCCTCCAGCAAATTGTTTTCATTTCCTAACATTTCCATTTTTTTTGCTTAATTCAATTTCTCTCATCAATCAGTCATTTTATTTCTGTTTACACTCTGTCATTACCAATAATGGAGAGAGTGCTTCCATTTGTTATGCAACCTTTCTGTATGGATGATTTAGTAATTAGTCTCCTTATCCATTATTGATGGCATGTCATGGTTGCCATGTGAAATCCTCAACCTTCAATATTTCATACATAATTCATCCTAAAGTACAGCACCTGTTTCAACATGTAATGCATATCAGCAGTGTTATTAATCTAAGCTGTCAATATATAACCATGCATGTATATTTATATCTAATTTTTTTCATCATTGTCTTAATGCTTAAGTGTCACTGCTTAGATTATCACCTCATTGTCAAGAAGGGCTGTTGACATAAATGGCATCCTGCCAAACTGGTGTGAGTTTTTATGGACAACAAAACATTTCACTTTTGTTAATTACTTCAATTGATATACAATAGAAGATATGTTAGAAATTCTATACCATATTAGCAATGATCACAATTAAGTCTTACTCACAACAATGAGTTGTAGTTGATTAACCTCATATTTAATTATTAGAATTTATACTGTGGAGTTTTGTATCCAGGATGCCAAGAGGAAGGGGGTACAGTGGCATAACAGGGAGGACCATGGTGTGACATAATCAACGTCAATCAAAAAAGGAAATAATTAAAAAAGACATTAAAAACTTTTATTTTGATTAATTTTGGTTAACTTGTTTTTATATCAATTAGAATCTTTTTGGAAACTAAGTTATAAATAAGTTTTGGCAAAAAGATTTGACAAAAAGTTTCAAAGGAAATCGCATGGCTAATGGATTAACAGAAGAAATTCAAGTACAGAAATAATAGTAAATGAAAAATCAAACATACATGTATACCTTGAATAATCACAAAAAATATTTGACTATGAATGGTGTTCTGATCATTTCTGCATGCCGTTGTACGTTAATTTGAAGAAAACTGAAGAATAACAGAAAAGAAGCTATTGAATACAATACTTAGCACATAAAATTGTAATTAACATCAAAATCCTCATGAAGAAATAACTATCAGCGTTACACCCTGCCTTTGTTCCAATCTGATACTTTTAAATTGTAATTCCTGAATTTAATTGAGAGAATAAATTTCAAAAATTTGTTAACCATGAATGCAAAGATGGGTTTGTCTTTGAAATGATTGAGAAAACTGCAGGATAATAGGCTGTGACTTAATTTCTTACTCTCATTCTCGACAACAGATGATTTTATGTCAAGTGAGTTACATAGTACATGAGTGTAACCAAAATTTGAATTTGCGAGTGTCTTGGGTTGGGAATGATTATTAGTACTCATGCCCACCTTGAATTATTTAGCAGTAATTTATGTGGATCTAGTGCTATTATTTTGTAATAAGGAAAAATAATATCTCCTGCATTCCTAATACTTGTGATGTTCACTGTTTGTTTGGAATGATTATATTCTGGAATGATTAATATATAATTAAGCAATGTGAGGATTACACTTGGTAATGCAAAGGTATCATAAAATTGCTCTTTATAAAGGCATTTATGAATATCATGGCCGAAATCAATACAATACTTAATATTCCCAAGCAATCATTGACAATGAGTTTATAATATTCTACCGCAGTATTTACAACGTCACTAAATGTACAAGGTAGTATTAAATAATGACATTTATTTAGCTGATGTTCCTAGTTTTGGAATATTTTTAAACTTAGCGTTGTAATTTGCAATAAATTATTCCAATTATTCATAAACAAAATTAATCATTCAACTATAATCAAGAAAATGCAGTAAAATTTTTTAGTATTTGAGCGATAAATGTCTTCAGAATTCTGATATTTCAATGTCCACCTTATATTTGCTGTTTCTTGAAATTAAAACTTTCGTTTAATAGCTAACTGGAGTTACCTGATATTAGCATTTTTCTACAAATTTCAGCAACAAAATAGAAAAGCAGAATCTAGACATAACTACACATTTTAGAGTGCGTCAAACAAAATGCATATTTTTACTATACAGTAAGCTACCAAAGAAATTCTCAACATTATGCTTAATGTATGTGTTGATGTGATGATCTATAGTCCATGCCTTGGGAACTATTTAGAAAATCTCTTAATGATTCGGAAGGAAAAGAAGATTTTTGCAAATGAAGCTTTTAATTGAATTCCTAAACGACTCTAGGAAACTGTGTAGGTATCTGTCAGACTAAAAACAGAATTTTTTATCTAAACTTTCAGTCAATTTAAATAATTATTTTGAGCTGGGATTTCCACTTTCATCAATTCTACAAAATATTTTTGCACAAAGTTTTCATTGCACGGCGACATTATGCGCACTGTTTTATGTATACTAAGTAAAATATACTAATCTATTTCATTAAAATGGTTACATTTATTCATACTCTACATCTGAACTTTCTGAGATGGCTCGCTTTTACAAAATTCTTGTTAGCACTCTCTCAAAAAATATGTTTAAAACAGTTTGCATTGAATATAACTAAATAACTAATATTTTTGGTAGTATTCGTAGATTTCTCCCATTATGACATGTATACATACGTTCAACATGCATATCAGTTAGTTGCTGTATAAAATATATTATACAACAATTTTCTTTAACATAGATTCATACAAGAATTTCTTAAAGGACATAGAAGACGAGATTGTCATGAACATCCATTTAAATTGATAAACTAGTGAAGCATACCAAAATGTTAAAGGCTTTTGTGTCCAACGGCACTCGTTTTAGATTGTTTTTGAGCGATTTCAATAACATCTTTGATTCTTCTTCAAACAAGGAGAGTGCTATTTTACCTAAAGGTTAAAATAATTACAATTTTCCAAGAATTATTAAGAAAGTTCAAGTTACATTTCCTATTGAAGTCATTTTAAAATATTTTCATGACTTCATTTTTTGCTAAATTATTTTCTAGTAACTATCTGTAGTTCTTCATTCAATGTATCTCGCAAACCCTCAGAGAAAAATAATAATTGCTTTTGCAGTTCAAGCTCTTAATGTGGCCACAATGGACCTTGGCTTAAGAGAAGGAGTATTTGACAGCGAAACTTAGTCAAGGCTAATCCTTCGTGATAAAATGGAAGCTTACTCAAAACCTGAGCTAGGAAACTCAAATTAGGGAATGCCAATATGAATCAGTCTATTCACTATCTGAACCCGAGCTGAGCCGAGAATTTACAAACCGAACCTAACCTGACGTGAGTTATAAATTTTCGATTGGCAACATTTAATTGAATCTCTCTGGAATTAAACAATGATTAACGTTCGGTTTAAATCAACTACCCTATGTCACTCTTTAATTTGAACCCTAAGGCTTTCCAAAAAACCCCAACTTATGGGCCATGAAAATGCACTATTAATGAAAATTCCATCTTTTTTAAAGTTATGACTGTAAAATCTTTTATTATCGACGCGGGTATAATTTGTCATTTTCAAGATAATTAACAATTAACCACTGTTTTTCCTTAATTTTCAAAATATATTTAGCTTGCTAATGTCTTTTTGATTGTTCATTAAATCATTAAAGGTCTTTCAAAGAATATAATTGCAATATTTTCCGCTATTTTTGTTTTTTGATGTTTAATGATTATTTTAAAATTATTTCTTTTTGGTGGGTGTGCATGTAGAAATATTTCTGAATTAAGATGACCTCGCATATGTTCTTCTATTCTCGTGCTTAAATGTCGTCTTGTCTCTCCGATGTATGAACAATTGCATTCATCACAGTTGTAAATATAGACGAGTGCAGAAGGCAAATCAATGGGTACTTTATCTTTGTGAAAATATCTTGTGTTATAATTGATGTTAATATTGGACAAATTTCTGATGCTAATAGATCTTTGTTTAACATTTTGAGTTGTTTCTTTAATGTTACGGCATTCTTTTTGATATAAGGTAACGTCCAAATTATCTTTGTTTTTCCTATTTCACTTCGTTTCTTATTGTTATAGCATTTGAATTTAGCATTATCACTTTGTTAATTAATTCTTGTGGATAGCTATTTTACATGCTCATATATATATATATATATATATATATATATAGTTTATTTACAGGTGTTTTCTTGGTTGGTAATATATTCAAAAATTCAAAATTATTTTCAATATAATATCAAAGTTCAAATAAACTAATATTGCAGAATCAATTTGGATTAAGTGTGACAAAACAAATCTAGGAAATAAACTAATA
>CABFPE010000403.1:209989-221037 GCA_900660155.1 Hofstenia miamia | reverse complement strand
TAAATTAACATCAATAGCATATGCATTTATGTTAATGTATGATTTCTAACTACTTCTCATTGTGACATATTATTCTTGACAATTATAAAATATTTATCTATTTTACTTAGTTTGTTACTTTTTTAATATAATTTATGTGTTTTCAGGAGTTTATCATGCCATGCATTGAACCATGAATTTAATACAATAACACAGAATTGAATTCTGTTAAGGTTACTAAAAATGACGCATGCCCAGTTTTTTTATTTTACACCAGCCCAATTGTTAATTTTCACAGTCAATGAGAGAAAAACTGTAGCATGTTATTGGTTTAACTTATTAGTGTGGTTTTATTGAATACCTATGTGCTACAATGGCTTTGAAATCGTCCATAGATTTTCAGCAATGCTAGCCAGGATTGATCAACATCAATGTTCCAACAATCTCTGCCATACCTAGGTGCCAATCCTTTCAGGTCATGAAGGCATTGTTCAGAAGATGCATTTTTATTTTAAGAACGGTACAACCGTGATCTCTCCCCTAAAAATGTGTCGGATATATCACAGTATGGAACTGTTAAATGTAAATGACTTTAACTGTTGAATTTAAGCGTGATTTTCCTTCTGCAGAAAAAAATTATATAGTGCTAAACAAAATGAGAAATGCATCCTCTAAACTTTTAAAAATGAGTAAGTAGGGAGGTGCCATCCCCTTTATGAGTTCACATCGACTTTCATTGACCGTATCATTCTATTGCTAATAAATTCGCTTTACCCAATCCAGAGTTGGGCTTGGGGTCAAAAAGTGAAGAATGAAGTTGCGTATGAAATTTCTGCACAACGGGCCTAGAATTGCTCAAAATTGTATTAATTCATTACAATATTACTGGGTGACAATAAAAGCAATCAACAATTAATCATCAACAGAATTGCTTTATTACCACATGAAATGAAAGAGTGACTATTCTCAAATGTTTCACTGACTAACAGAAAGTTCATATTCAAACAGTTTCGAATTGATCATACTTCGCGCTGATACACAGCTTCAAACGTATCGGAAAATTTTCCGCCACCTGCCGTAACACCTCTACCCACATTCGATCCCATTCTTTTCGAATTGTCTGCTTCAGGAAATCGAACAATTTCTCATCCCAATAAAGGAAGTTTTTACATTTTTTTCCTGTTGCATGCTGGAGCAGTTGGCGACATCTTTGAAGTCCTTGTTTTCTTCCTTTAGAAGTTGATTCCGGTGTCATGGGCAATTTTTCTAATCGATTCCTTTGGATTTCATACAACTCGCTTTTTGATAAGCTCCAGGTTTTTGGACGTGTTAAAAGAGCGTCTTCACCCCTTCCCTCAGCGCTCTCCATTGTGGCCAAGCTGCTTGAATCGTTTTACTACTCTTGACACGGTTTCTCAGGCGACAGAAAGCGTTCTAAATATTTCACCGTTGCGAAACCCTCGCTGATGCAGATCAATAATAGCAGCTCGGTTGTTCGGTATGACTGAAAGTGACTGAGCGTTGGAGAACATCGACCGCACGGACTGACATGTCTAGTACAAGTAACCTCATTTTTTCAAGTATTCTTTCAATTTTTTGTTGATCATAATTGCGTTTCACCCTGTATATCAACTAATTTATTCAATTGACTAATTATACATCAAAAAGTAAATCCACAACTACAACAATTCCAATTATCTCAAGAATTGTCTTAGTAATAGCAAGCGCCAATCGATTTCATTTATTTATAAAAACTCTTTTATAATGGTTTTGAAAATTACAGGCCCAGATCTTAATTTTACTAGTTGCAACAGGCGGGCGGGCGAGCTTGAAATCACGGTTACAACTCTAACGCGATCCCGTTGGTATTACCTATATGTTATTCACCTTATTGGATTTCTACCCAAAAATCATATAATTGTTATTACCTTTAGCTTATTGTGTATAATCGGCTTATTGTAACGCTCCGCTTACTTACGATTGGTTTTATTGAAAACGCGTTTTTTTTGGAACCTGCTTAGGTTAATGTTATGGTTAGCCGGACTATTCTGGAATGTTGTAACATCATTCACTACATATTATCAAACTGTATTTATGATGATGCTATGGCAAATGTACCCTAGGTTTTGTCTTGTGTTATTATATGTAGACTGAGAGATAAAAAATGAGCTAGAAACTTCAAAAACTAGAAATTAAGTTATAGTTGATTGAATATATGTTTCACTTCGCATTCCTGGCTCGTGAAAATTTCTTTCAATCGATGTTTGAAAGTCGGCCGCAGGAGGTGTTGCTGTGTTCGTGGACAATCGTAGCAATTTACCTAAGTCATCACTAAGCCACGTAGGAGTAAATAAAGTCAAAATGTTATTTTTGGTCAATGTATATTGGGACACGAAAAGCGTCAATTCTGCAAATATGGTTATAAGGTCTATATTTGAGTGAAAATTCAAACTGAAAGAGGCATGAGAAAAAATTTATGATATTGTTGCATTCTTTTTGGGAAAACACTCCAATCAAGTAAAGTTCAAATATTCCAAAATTCTGAAGACATTCTTGAATGAAATTTTTTGCAGCTCCAAAATCGTGTAGACAAAGGATTGTGATTTTTATGTCGAAGACCCCAAAATATTATATTTTTTCATATGTAAACAGGACTTTAAAGCACGCCATAAGAAATTCATATTCACTTTAAAGTAGGTGAAATCATAATTATATGCTCAGTGTAATGTTAAAATTTTTGTTTTCAGGTTAGTAAGTTTTTCGGTCGAAAATATAATCACCCTAGTCATTATTAGGTTAGATTCTCATTTGTATGGCAGGTACGTAATTCCAAGATGCTACATCACTAACGTTGTGCCAATAGCTCAAAAATTTGCGTCATAAGCAGACTTGTAAATCGTCCGGGTGTTCGCATGATCTAGACCGAACCAGGCCATTGCGTTGCTACGCACAAAATTATATAGGCCCATTTATAGATTGGTCCCGATCCAAATGAAATGCTTAGCAGAGGCGCACCCAGAGGGGGGGAACTGGGGGAACGTTCCCCCCCTCAACAGAGCAGAGCTGCTTGCATTTCGCATGAAATATTTGCCTGTAACCAGTGGCGTACAAGGTGTAGAATGTCTCTCAGTCAGATTTTCAAAATTCCCTTTGACTGGTTAAATAAAAAAATTTTCGGTAAAAGATATTAAAAAATTTTAAACTAAGGTGGTGAAATGCATTTCTTAGCGTCGAATTTATCAATATTTCCAACGAATTTGACGGGCTTCGGCCCACTTTTGGTTATTTATGGCGGAGATATTCCCCTGGTGCAAAATCCTGCTCACTGCCCTACCTATAATAATCATAATATATAATATGTATTGGCTCTATTCTATGTCTGCAGGGGTAGACAATATTAAATTGATGTTGCAATTAATGGAAAATTATTAACCTATTGATCTAATATTTTTATTCTAATTATTGCCAAAAATTGGAAATAATCTATTGTCTGAAAAGCAAAAATTGATTAATTTACTAAACTAAAAAAATCTATTTGGGGTTAGGGTTCCAATTAAAAATTGCATACTCCTGCATGTCTGTAATTTGTGATGAGGAGCAAATTACTGCGCTACTTAAGTGAAGCTAGGAATAAGAAATATAGCCATTTTGAATGAAATTTGGACTAAACATTTGGAAAACAGGTTGAAATTGAACAAATAGACCACAGTTTTAGTGAATGCTATATAATTTTTTTAACGTTTTGAAATTGTATATTGAAGAACTGAATTTATTATTTTCAATTCAATGTCCAGATTTCATTGATAATTTCTATTCTAACTTAGAATTTCTAAGATACCTTACTTTGATCTATCCAGCCGCAATATTGTAGAAGACCTCTTAAAAAATCTCATGAAAATATGCAGAATTGGAATTAAGTGGGTTGTTGCGGATTCAGGCTGAGCAGGGATTAGCATAAATTTTCTGATTAGAGTTATTAAAGTCCAAAACGGTAAGAAATATCTAGAGACCACCCTACTACAAAACGAAAGAAGTGTTTCCTATTGAAATTAGGAACAGTTAACAGTGCATCAGCCTGTATTCGAAACTCGCCTCACCCATTGCTCTAAGGAACAATAAGTGTGTTAGCCAGCCTAACGATGGTTACATTGGTGAGGTGTAGGGAAAAATAATTCATTATTAGTAATTGATAACATAAACATTCATTATGATGCTTAGCCCCAGTAAACACCATAAGATACGATGGTCACACAGAAATCCAATTCCTAATAACTGTTTGGCAAATTTCAGTTTTTTGATTTCAATATACTGATTTTATTATAAGGTTCTAACACCTAAATTATAGCAAGGATCATAACTTGGGGCTAGAAAAGGCATAAATTTCAATAGCCCTGCCGGGGCTTAGGCCTATATTTCTCGCCCATTTCTATCCCTGCATCCACCAGCATTAATCAACGATTCATTTAGAAAAGTATATTCCTTGTTTTAAAATTAAATATTTGATATCGGATGTGGTTTGATTCAATAGAAATTAATTCATTAATATAAAGATATCTCATTCTCACTCGTGTTTGACCCGGGCTTTGGACGAATTTGCATTAATTATTCAATATTTTATTGTACTATAATTTGCTAATTTCCTGGTGCTTGAGTCTTAGCCTCATAAAAATGAGCTTAGAGCAGACAGGAATTGGGATTTTTTAAACAATTTTTAATTTTGGCTATGGTCTAAGTAGTTATTTACAAACTTTAAAGTATAAGAATTTTGTAAATTTCTAATATCTATTCATTTTAACAATTTTTCATTAAAAAAATACAAAAATATATAAAACAATTTTGAAGCATTTTACACATAGCACTCATTTACTACGTCAGACTTTCCGTTAGGTATTTTTGCATTAGTTTTAGACGCATCTATATAACACAGTGGGTCTTTGGAGTTGACATCAGCAGTATCTTGATAAAGCATGTTGGGAATGGCATTGTCTTTATATTTGTATATTGAATAGATCAATATTAACACAGCAATGACTAATGATATTACAATTCCAATAACCATTCCAGCCGTTGTCGTGGACATTCTGTTCCTATGTCTAATTAAGATTTCGTCACTTAGATTTTGATCATTACCCAGCGTTTGGATTGACTCACTCGACTTCTTATCCCCATCAATAACTGGAGAAATGTGTGTTACATAACTAAGTCCTGGCACAGTAGGTTGATGAACATTTATTGGATTGTGTTTGTCGTTAGATAAAGTACATTTAGAACAATATGGCGTATACGGCTTTATTTTCTTAGGAATGTGCTTAGTTATTCCTACCTTTTTCACTTTGGTGCCAATGTAGTTAACTGCCTGTTTAATGGACATACCCTTAGCACTTATATTCACACTCCCTGAAGTGTTTATCATGTTTTTAGGTTGCTTTAGCCAGGCCAACACAAACACCTTTATGGAATTGAACACCGCTCCTTGTAGCAGTCCTAAAATACATATTCATTTGAATGTAGAATTTCAAAAAAATCCTAAAACTATTCAATATTTTATTGGTCAAGTAACTTACTAAGTACAATAACATAGATAAATAGATCAATAGGAACTAGAGGTGAGCGCGGTACAGGTCTTGTAAAAATCGTTCACCACTAACCACCGCATAAAGGAAATTTTATCGCTGTATACCGCAACGAACTGGCATTTTAACTTCGTAAGAAAAGATAGATATTTCTGAATTGTTTTTAGGGTTATGGATCATTCGAGAAAAGCTTATGTACAATTTCTTAGGTATTTTGTGAATTCGTTCAATTTTATTAGAGTCGTATCCAATTTTCCAAGAAATATGCAAAAATTACTGTTAACATTTTGCATGTGAAATCTATCAATTTTGCTTTAGAAGCAACTTGTTGAGAAATACTTAGAGATATTAAATCTTAAATAAAACACATTGTCTGTATAACTTTTATGCCACCGCAAGTTGTTGTAATTCTACCGCTAACCACCGCAGTTGTGTAAATCGCGATATTACCACACCGCACTCATTTCTAATAAGAACAGATATTTAAAAAATGTCGTAGATAAGCACTCGGGGAAGAAGGATGCTGTCAACTAGTATCTTTTCATCTTAAAGTGGTAATTAAACTGATCATGTTTTAGTAGGATCCAAATGAACTTATAAGCAATTCGAATCTTTCGTTTGGAAAATGAAATCTTACACATAACTGCATTAAAAATTAAGCGGCGAAGGAATTTCTTACAATTCTTTATTGCTGCTGGAAAAATCGCTTAAATGCGTATAACTCCAAATTTTTTATAAAGATATGTAAAATCTGAAAGCAGCACGGGATAGAGGAATTTCTCCTCTTTCATTTTTGTTGTTACCCGGAAATCCAGAACTGTTCAATAGAGGTGCTTCAACCTCTGACATTGTGCTCGCTACGCCGCAATGGGCTTGGGAGATCGATCCATGGCATCTAAGCTTTTTAATTACATGAAAGTTAGGTATGAAGAGAATTTAAACAAACATCGGAATTTTTAATGAAAATTAGCCAATCTTTTCAAGTACTTCAGTCATTGCACCGAGCATTATTAGTAGAAATTTTCAACATTGCATTCGAGTGAGTTCACCAATTGATATGACTCACGATGTTCAAATTTCCTAAATATGCTTAGAGAGGATGGTTTGTCCCTTTTAAGGGATATCAGCAGGGGTCGGAATAATTTATTGGAACCCCTCCAATCAAGTATTTTTATCATCAATAAATTATTTGGTTCACAAATAAAATAAGCAGTTAATTGCCATTTAATTGTTGTCTAATTAATTTTTGCCGCCCCTGAATACAGCGTATGTCATTTCCATTAAATTTAGCTTCTCCACATTCCACCCTAAAACAATAAAAGAAACAAGAAAGTGTATTTGGCAGCAAACAGTTTAGTTGACTTAAATCCCGCCCGACAGTGGCGCGTTTAAGGTGGAAGCCAGCTGCAAACACTTATGAAAAATGTTCCCTTTTCCTAAACATTTAAAATAGTTCACTTTAACTCAAGATGTTATTAATCGGTTTGATGCTAAAAACAGACGATTGCATTTTGGGTAAGCTTACTTTTGTTCAAAAAACTTTTTGTTTAGAATTTTTTTCTGTAAAAATTCGTGTCAGTCCTCGGTTTTAGAAATCCTAAGCGCGACTCTGACGCCAGATATGCTTAATTTTGTGGAAATTTCTATTTCTGTAATAAATTATTTTAACACATACGTCTTTGATAAAGCAAAGCCATTTTAATTTCACGCACCCAATTAAGCCAATTTTATTGCTGCGTTTGCAATCAATTAATTGAATTGGAAAGTACCAGCCAATTAATTAATTCCCCAATTAATTGCCTATGTATTGTTGTCCAACTAATTTTCCCCGACCACTAAATATCAGGCTGTTTAAGGTAAATTATACAAAAAATCTGATTACATTAAAAATATTTTCCAAATCTGATCTATTTAATCTAACATGAGAATATCCGATCCCATTTTAACGATGATTAAAAAAAGAAGTTGTCAATTACTTATTAAATTTATTCAACCGTGGACTACGCGGTTAATACGCGGGATGCGACACTGATATCAAGTTTAGGCCATCAAGTACATAAATTGCCACTTTGATTATATAACAATAATTGCGTTCCCCCTACGTAAGCGCAACCACTTACGCTCATTGGTTAATTTCGGCCTAAACTTGAAACAGTGTCGCATCCATGTATAATCGGCGTAATTCCCGATTCAACACACAATTAAAATATTCTCAATTGAAATTCTTAAAAGTTCTTAGCAGGTCATAAATCACTGAATGTGATAGGCGACCTGTGAAATAATAGGAAAATATTTATACTGAAAACAAATTCAGACTCCTGTGTGGGTCAGACTAAAATTTATTCATCTATTTACGTTCTCTTTCTGTGGACAATCAGACTTAAAGTTATTTCGAGCACAGACAGACAGACCTAATTTGTTGAAGAAAATTAATTTGATTTAATAATAATTGTTGCCATAGCAATGGTAATAATGAAGCGCTAAGGTGAGTGCAGGAAAATTCATGTTTAGATCCGTGTCTCACCGTTAATTTAATAGGTAAGTTAAGATTCAGCTAATCCCATCGCACACTGCCGTTAAAGTAACTTAGCGTAACTTATGGTAACTTAAGCCTTAACGGCAATGTGCCACCGAATTTCTTAAGTTTAGGCTAACCGCAACGTGAACCTTAACGTTTTTTCTAGAGTTAGGTTAAGTTTACCTTAGCGACAGTGTACGATGATCGTGTTAAGTTAACCCCTTTTTTATCTGGCCTTTTTGTTGCAGTTGCTTCTGAGGGGCGATTTGCCCCCCCCTAAGATCTCGGAAACCGTACATCCAATCAACACCAAAATTGGTCTGGGTATACTTTCAGATGTCATGAATATTTTCTTATAACTATTTTGCGATATGATAGTTAATATGCAAATGATGCGCACATTAAGTAGGTTAGTATCAAATTTTCTTAATTTTTGCTTATTGACATAAAATGTTAGAAATAATACCAAATCGGAACAAACAGAAAAGCCTATAATGCACATAAAACATAGAAAGCACCTAATTTTAATTTTGCATTGAAAATTATGCATTGCTTTCGACTTATAACCTTTACATACAAAATCGTTATTTTCGAAATTCTCAAGAAATGTCAGTTTTTCATGGATTTTTTAAATATCGCTATAACTTTGTAAACCTTGACCCTATCTTCATAAATTCATAGAAGGATAGTTTATTAAAAAAACAGTTTCTGAGTTATATCTAAAAATATGGAAGGGGTCAAATCGCCCCCCCAGATAAATAGAATTAAGGTTTTTTGATGGCCGATTTTGACAACATCTAAATTGAATATGAGAGCGTTATTAATCAAAACAATGGGCATAGAGCAAACCAATGATATAATTGGCTAAAGGAATGATTGTTCATTCACACTAAGAAAATGCAGTTTCAAAACTTGATTTTTTATTTTTGGATGAAAGTTGACTTAAAAAGAAATCCGTTTGTTTCTGACCGTTATTTGAATAGAATGTTGTTTTTCGTTGATAGTACTAGTTGTGGTACAGAGAGTTTTTTAACACGTTCTGTATATTCAATATAGTACACTAAATATGATATAATGATTTACATGATTACATAGACATTATTTAAATATCCTCTGAAATATACGAAATAATTTAAGTTAAATTCCGTGCACAAAGTTCAATTTATTACTAAGCTAAACTATTTCAATCGTGTACTTAGTTCATTATTTAAATAGAATAGACAAATTACACAATGCCGCAAATCCGACTGCCTGCACTTTGCAAACCAACTACAAGGCATGCCCTTAAATTTAGGTCCGCTTCCAACTCTCCTTATTATTTGCAGAAATTTAAAATTGAATCTTTAACATTTACAGCTTTGCTCCATTTCAAATGATTTTATGTTTGTCCTAGAAAGTTTTTATTCGCATAAGATATGATTTCAAACGTGGCCATTAATTTTTAGGGTCTATCTTCAAAATATACGAAACTTACTAAAACTAAATATAACTTAACTTGCGTTTATTCAGAAAAAGCAATGTGATATACGATATGATTGAAATACATATAAACCAATAATTTACTCCCGTTTTACTTTATAAAGTCGTAAAATGCTTATTTAACCTTCAAATATAATTATTGATTAACGGTGTACATTTAAATACTAATACAATGTGCATTTTGAGCAAATCACTTCATTAAACATTTGTGGATACTATTTATCAACAAAACTAGGAAATGCCTTCCAAATTCGAGCATTTGTGCCTTCACAATAGGCTGAATTCGTGTTTTTGCAATTTTTAATTTAACGGTAGAGTGCGACCCTCTCTCGATCGTCGCTCACTGACGTTAAGGTAAGCCAGGAATGTACACGAGGGGGTCCTCCTTGTTAAAGGTATATTATGGTTTTTGGTGGTGCATTTTAATTGTTGAATAACAAAATTTGGTTAAAATATAACATAAAAATATCACATCTTAAATATAGAGCCCCCTTTGTTAATTATTTAGGAGACAGCCCTGAGGTAAACATTAACTGAACAAAAACGCACGCTCCGATTTTAACCTTAACTTCAGAAACAGCGTCGAACACTGCCTAAGGCATATGTTAAGGTTGCCTTAACCCCAGTGTGCGACGGGATTATCTAAATTTTCCAAGCAAATAGTCGTAACATCTTTTAAATGAGAAGATCTACAGATCTAATTGCTTAACACTTTTTAAAAAAAGTATCCTTAGCAAAAACGAGCTATCTGAATTTTTTTAGAAAAATGATTTAGAAGTTTTAATAATTAAAAATTAGTTTACAAATAGATTAATAAAATTGGATGAATAACTTATCAGACCCACGCCTTAGTGGTAAAATATTGTTTTCACAAACATTGTTTTGGGAGAAGAATAAATAGCAAGTCTATTCGGATTTGTTTTGGATTGTGTGTTAAGAATATTTGGTTGAAGATTGATAAAATTCTATACTTAATGATTTTCTTACCGTGAAAGGCAACGTCTGGATTTGAAGATAGCGAACCACCAAATATTATTCCACTAACATAGTTGAAGGATGTAGGTTCAGTAGCTAAAATTACATTTCTAAGAACTGAAAATATTTACTAAAGCATGCTCCATTTAAACAATAATAATAAACAATCGAAACTGATGATAAACCAAATTATGAATCAGTCAGGGGCGGATCCAGAAAAATTTGAAGGAGAGGTATGAAGTAATAACTACCAACTTACCCCATATTTTCTCACAAATGCATAAATAATTAGCTATAGTACAAAGTATTATGTTATATAATGTATGCAAATGAGCACTTAACATAGGTTCGAAATATTTATAAAGTTCACCATATATTTGAAAATTTGCCTGTTTTCCTTTTGGCGAGGTTACAAGCATTTTGTGGTGATCTTCTGTTCAGTGATAGCCACATAAATGATTGTGAATATACACATTTATATTTTCATTACCTATAATTTCGTTTATATTAAATATATATATATA
>CABFPE010000403.1:189208-209816 GCA_900660155.1 Hofstenia miamia | reverse complement strand
AATCAGTCCGTTGATCTGCAATAACACCTATATATATATATATATATATATATATATATATATATCAATTTTGACAATTCTCAAAAAATACTTTCTTGATTTTGTTAATTAAAGATAAAAAATGTATAAGGAAAACAAAATTCTGCTTCATCAAGATTTAAAAACAACTTAATAAGTAAATAAAAAGTTAATGAGTACTTTCTCTTCATTTTACCTATAGCCAATAAGTATATAACATCCATAGTCACAGAAGTTCCGAAAAGGTCAGCATTTTCATTGGATTATTTGAAGTCCTATTTAAGTGAATGTATTTACATATGATTCATTTGAAATACGAATCAAAGTGCTACAGCAATGTTGTAAATTTATGAATTTAAACAATTCAAAACTTGAAAGTAATTAATATGCTTTTTAAATTATAGTATTCTGTAAATTGTAAAGCTTAGATTTTTAGAATTGATTTCCATTTTATTAATTCAAAACTCTGTTTTATAACTACGAAATTTTAGGCCTGATTAGATGTAGTTTATGAAATAATAGCGCTGACTAGTAAAGAAACTTCAGTAGTGACCAAGTAACGCCTTGGTGTGACCCAATGAAACTTTTTCAATGTCTAACAAAATGCTCGTTATAAGAATTATGAGCCTTTGCTAACATAATTGACTTACAATTCAATATTAAATTCCGACGTGGCAAGTCATCTACTTTAATGAATGCCGTGCGTCTCCTACGTGAAAAGAATAGTCGATGATATTTTCCGTCACTGATATTTACTGTGGGCTCAACCAGAGAATGAGGAACCTTCCCAAATTTAAAAATGGCTATAAACTTGGAGTGTTTCTAAATATATCATATATATACATTTAAAATTGCTAACAAACCTAATCAAAGGTCATAACATAAAGGTCATACAACATAAATTCTGCTTGCTACCCATTTCAAAGAAACATTAATGGCCGTTGCTGAACATTTTTTGAGCAATTGATGTTGTCAAAATTTTAAATCTTGAAAGATTTTGTATCGTATATAGCATCTTTATAACAAAATAACCCCATACAAATCTAAATTTCCACATTCATGTTTTAAATACGAATTTTTTCCAAATGTGTAGCTCTTTAATTGTGAATATTTTCAAAAGTATTTATTTGAACAAGTTTCTTATACACTGATTTGAGTGATTGCATCAAAAGAGATTATATTTCTAAAACTTAAGAATTCAGGGATTCACTTGTATTGAAAAATTTGAAATTATAGCATTGCATTACGAAAAACTTGACCTAAGACATTTTTAATCGTATACTTGATATTTTACCTCTAATTAATTTGAATTGCATGAGTGCTCTAGTATAGGAAATTTTAAATGTTCTAAATGTTTCCATACTCCACAAAAATTACACATTAGTTCAAAATATTGTGATAAGGAGCAAATGAAAACCTACCAACATTAAGTGAATATATTCTCCTGTTGAACCATAAATTCTTGCAATGAATGTAGTAGAATTTTTAGTTCGAACTCCTATGCTGATATATTCTGCCATAGATTTTCTGGCTGTGTGCTTATAAACTATGATGCCGCCATTGAATTTAAACGAAGTCCCAGCTAAAAGAATAGAACGTAAATATAGGTATACATATATATATATATATATATAAATATACAACCAAGATCCCCATTTCTATCTTTCTGCAATTATTTGTTGAAGAAATTTATGAAAAATTATTGACTGAAATACTATGCATACAAATGGTTACTAATATAATCTGACTCCATTTCTTACAATACAAGTGATAGTCAATAATTACAAAATGACTTAGGTAAGTAACCAATAACAGAGAGACCTAGTTAACATAATAACCACAATTAACTAAATAATATCTAGACAACTGCTCATCTCTGCTACTAAAGACTATGGCTGGTGGTCAAAGCAATTTCCAGTTTGAGTGATAGCTGCAGTCTCATGAAGAAAACCACTGAAGTTCTCAAAGTCTTACTTTCTATCTCATTGTCAACAAATATTTATTGACTACTCAGCTTTTATATAATATGTAAAAATCCTACAAACGCTGTTGGGCACAGTATATTCAAAACAGGGGCGTACGCAGGATTTTATGACGGGTGACATCATCATAATTACCCACAATTTTTGAAAATATTGAGGAAATAGACCCTAAGAAATGCATTTCACGATCCTAGATTTTAAATGTTTACGAAAAATTCTTTGATTTATTCAGTCAAAATCAAATTTGGAAACCTGACGGAAGGACATTCCACCATGTCCCTCCTGCGTACACCTTTGATTCAAAAAGTTAAACTTGATACATTGAAATGAAGCTAGTTTTGCATTGTCAATAGTTAACTACTAGCATAACCATCAACTTACTTTTGCTTCCCTTACCCGACCTAAAAACTAAATACTCAATATAAAAGTGTACATCAATTGCAAACAAATATATACTAAAAGGATAAAATTTAAAAAATTGACTAAGTAGTGCAAAGAAGTTTTCCGCAAAAAATGCTGGTAGTCAACATTTGATCAGGAAAGTTGTTTATCGAGCTTGTCATATCCTAAATTAACCGACGTAGCCTGCTCTCTGAGTGTACCCTACCAGACACAAATGCAAATTATTTCACCCGAACTCGACCAGACCCGATACCAGACATTGGTTGGTTAAAGCCGGATACCCAAAGTCCATCTCTCGAACGCAATTTGTAGTGAGTCTAAGAAAAAAAACAGAAATACGCATAGATCCAATTTGTTCGCTGGGGTTTGCCAGATTTTAAAATTTTTCATAATGAGCCACATCAATTTCATTAATGCATACTTAAGGAAGGATATGATCTCCCCGATTGTGGAATGCTTAATGCCCTGTCATTCAAATGCGGATAAATAAGTTTGAACAGAAATTTATCATTGTTATAATGTATCTAATTTGTACAAAATTTTGTCTATGTTTTGAAATTTTTGCTTGACTTTGTGGTAGTAGTGTAATGTCTGCTGTGTAGGCTTTGTATCACTAGTTGTACATAGACAGCTATTCTTGGGGAAGCGGGAGCAGCTATCAACGAGAACACAAAACAGCACTAAAACTGTTATTTTTACAACGAAGCGCTCTTTCTTATATACAAATGAATATCAACATAATTACAATTTACAGGTTAACATGAAAACATTTGGTCTGGCCGATACAACAACCAGGACCGATGCTGCAGTAGTCGTGGTCCCATTTTTTGCAAGTAATAATTTGTGTCAGTCATTTTCAATATCTTTGTTTATATTAATAATTGAATAGCAATAATCTGAAAAAACATTTCAAATAAAAAAGTTGAAAAAATTTGCATTTCAAATTGATCTTCAAACCCAACATACATATATCAGCTATTGTGTGTGCAAGCTGAAATTCTGTGGCAAATGAGTACAGTTAAAAAATTAATTATGGATTTAGTTTATAGTAATTGTTTAGAACAGTAATGTAAAAGAGCCGAAATGTATGGCCTCCCGTAACCCAATATTAGGCATGTGGTTTGAGCCACAGCTGCTTCTTTTGAATCATAGACTTAGTCTAATTCATAACTTGAGTTTCTGTAACGTATTTTAATGCAATATATTTTGCCTCACAAACGACTACTTAAAAAAATAAAAAACAAAATTTAATACTCGAAATTTACTTGAAGAAGCACTTGTCTGACTTTTATTTAAGAAATGAAATATGCCTGCCTTTTAAGCTGTACTTTAGTCAAATATATGATTTCAACCACCATTAATATTCTTCGAAATCAAATCTTGAGTCAATACTGCAGTAGTAAATAAGATGTTATTCAAGAAAGCCATATATGAACAATGGTTAGATCTGAAAAAATCTAAATTTAGGCATAGCTTGAACTCTCCGTTTTACGTTATATTGAATTAATTTCTAACAAATACTTCGGTTTTTCACTAATTGTACACGATGTACCTAAGTTTTCTCATTGTCGCCTTATATATATATATATATATATATATATGCACATTTTTTATGATTATGAAATTGAAAGAAAATACTTTTGCTTCACTCCATAGATTATATAGATTGTGTTTAAAAATTGGCACGCATAGAATTTATCAAATGATGGATGAATCCAAAATGATTATCATTGCTGCTGTAATGTTCAATTGAAGGTAGTTATCATTTTAAAATATTGGAAAGCGTAAGTGCAGAGTGATACAACCAATTTCTGCAAAATATAGTGCACTAGTGTGCATAAAACAAAATCCATCTGCGTTTGTATCAAATGTTTTCAAAGCATGATAACGCACGTTTCCATACAAGCAGAGAAATTTTAGATTTTGTTCAACCATGATAAAATTTAGGTTTTAGTTTGTATCATAATAACCTGCTTGTGTCTTTCGTTATCCATCAGTTACTTTCCCCTCTCTCTTTCTCTAGGAGCCCAACTCAATTCTGTGAAACCCGGTTTGCCTGCAGTGTCTTCAGTACCATCTCATGTCATATACTGTCACATGCCCTCATGTAGTCTATCTACTCCATTGTTAAGTTTTGTTTTCCTCCACTTACAATTCCCCACTAGTGCCAGTTCTTTGAGCTAATGATCTTTGAATATTCTTTTTTTCTTTTTCCTGTATCCCTTCTACTTCTCTGTGATCAACCTGATCCTTTCTAAGTTGCATGTCAGCCTGCTTGAAGTCACAGAAGTTAATAGTTTCGAATTGTTTGGCAAATATGTTATTCACCTGTGTCCTTCTGTATCAGAATATCCTTCTCACTACAATCTACTCCAGACATCTACTGACCACAGACTCCTCCAAACCTGCTGCTAGTTTCTCGAGAACACTTTTGAACTTCTTCAGCCAATACCCAAGTACCTCATCTCTACCGTGCATTTTCCAGCTATTTATCTTCGTTTGAGCTTGCTTAAATTTTGTTATTGTGATCCTTCATCTTGTTGTTCATAGTCTTTCTTCATCAGCTCAGTATCTATCATTTGACTCTTCTTCTTCCATATAATTTCCAAGAACCTTGCAACTACAGTAATTCCTTGTAAAACCTTCCTTCCTTCTTGTGTCTCAACTTTCATATTGTCTCTTGCTTACTCTTACCCATAGTTTTCAATTTTCAGCTTCTGCAATCAATCTTTGCCTTCCGTACTCTGCACCTATCCTGTACTATTGTCTTTATTATTATTATATCCTTGCACATCACAGCTTCATGCTGGTCTCAGCTCAGGGAACTCACCAGTTCCCAGGGAGTCTGAGAGCTTTCCTCAGGACTCTAGCAGTTCCTAACAATGCTGCCTTCTGTGCTACTGCTCCTCCCCACTTTGGTACTCCCAACTGCTCCAAGTATCTCTTATGCTTCTTACTTACTGCTCCTAGTGCTCCTACTACTACCGGGACTACTTCAACCTTCTTTAACTTCCACAGTCTTTCTATTTCCTCTGCTAACTCTCTGTACTTGTCTATCTTCTCTTTCTCCTTGCTTTCTACATTTCTGTCCTTTGGTACTGCTATGTCTATCACTGTTCCTAATCTTTTCTCTTTGTCTACCACTACTATGTCTGGCCTCCGTGCTTCTATCACTTTGCTCGTCTGTATGTTGAAATCCCACAGTATCTTAACCTTCTCATTTTCTATGACGCCCTGTGGCTTGTGCTCATACCACTTGTCTCCTGCTTCTAACCCATGCTGCCTGCTCAAACTCCAGTGTACCATTCTTCCCACCTTGTCGTGCCTGAACTTATACTCATTCTGTGCCAACTTCTCACACCCTGCTATCAGATGATCTACTGTCTCCGCCTCTTTCTTACACAGCCTACACTTATCACTTACTTCTACTCTTCTGTCTATATGCTTCTTCACCCAGTTTGTTCTTATTGCTTGCTCCTGTGCTGCCATTATTAGTGCTTCTGTTTCTCTCTTCAGTCCTGCCTTCTTTAACCACTTGTTGCTCTCTTCTCTATCACACTTTTCTGTGTTCCTCCAGTATTCTCCATGCATTGCCTTCTGCCTATACCTTGTTTGCCTCTCTGATTCCATCCTACTCTGGTATATCTTCTTTCCTTCACTCTCAGTTCTTATCTTCTTCAACTCCTTAGTGACCTCTAGTAGGGACCCCTCAGGTTGCTCTTCTACATATTCCTTTAGCCCTAGTGCTTCTGCTTCTACAGTCTCCTCCACACTTAGCAGCCCTTTACCTCCCTTATGCCTTGTCATGTACAGCCTATCTACATCTCCATTGAGGTTGAATGCTCTCTCTGCTGCTAGTATCTTCCTTGTCTCCCTGTCTAATTCCCTCAGTTCATTCTTATTCCACCTAACTATTCCTGCCGAATATCTCAACACTGGTATTGCCCACGTATTAATTGCCTTTATGCTGTTCTGCCCATTCAATGCTGACTTCTGTAGTACCTTCCTTACTCTCCTCTTGTACTCTTTCCTTAGCCTCATCTTCATTTCCACGTGATCTGTTCTGTCCTTCTCTATTACTCCTAAGTACTTGTACCCCTCCTTGACTTCCTCAATTTTATCCCCACTACTTGTCCTCAAGCCATCCCCATCCGCACACTTGCCTCTAGTCATTGCCACTGCTGCACACTTTCCTAATCCAAACTCCAACCCTGAATCTCTGCTTGCCTTCTCCAATGTCTCCACTTGCTTCTGCAACATCTTCCTTGAACTAGCGTACATCTTCAGGTCGTCCATGTACCACAGGTGACTTACTTCTCTACCATTCTTCTCCATCTTATACCCTATGCCTGTCTCCTTTAACTTTTCTGTGATAGGGATTAAGCTAACTACAAACAGTAGTGGTGCTAAGCTGTCTCCCTGGAATATGCCTCGCCTAAACCTCAACCTATGCCCATCTATCTCAGTCTGCCACTTTGCCATCTCCCTCTCTAGAAACTCAACCCATTTCCGTGAAACTCCATTGGCCTCTAGCGTCCTCAATACCCACCTATGTGAAATGCTGTCATATGCCTTCCTGTAATCTATCCATGCCATTGCTAAGTTTGTCTTCCTTCTTCTACAATTCTCCACCACTGCCTGGTCTATCAACAACTGGTCTTTGCATCCTCTTGTCTTCGTCCTACATCCCTTCTGCTCCTCTGGTATCAATCTATTCTGCTCTAAGTAACATGCCAGCCTATTTGAAATCACTGAAGTTAGCAATTTCCACATTGTTGGCAGACATGTTATTGGTCTGAAGTTGCTTGCCTCACTACCTTTCTTTGGGTCCTTCTGTATCAGAAATGTCCTTCCCACTACCATCCACTCTGGACACCCACTCACCACACACTCCTCCAATGCTACTGCTAGTCTCTCATGAACACTTGTGAACTTCTTCAGCCAATACCCATGTACCTCATCTCTGCCTGGCGCCTTCCAGTTCTTCATCTTCTTTAGAGCCTCCTTCAGCCTTACAGTTGTGATTACTTCTTCTTCTTGCCTGACTTCTTTCTGCATCTGTACACTCTCTATCTCTGGTCCTGCACTTCCCCATATATTCTCCCAGAATCTTACTGCGTCTTCACCTGCTTTAGCTGTAGCCTTCCCTCCTGCATCTAGTTCTTTGTAGAATCTTCCTTCTTGTGTCTCAAACTTCATATTGTCTCTTGCCTGCTTTGCCCTTGCCCTATACTTTCTCAGTTTCTCAACTTCTGCAACTAATCTCTGCTTAAGCTCTTCTCTTGCAGTTATTATTATTATTATTATTATTATTATTATTATTATTATTAGTGTTATTATTAAAAATGATAGTGTTCTGTGGAAACATTAAACTCTTTATTTTGCTAACTTGTTGCCGCTTTGAATACTACCAAGAGAACATTGATTTCAATGCAAGTCCAATGCTTGTCACGAATAGCATAGATAACGTATATACATTGATTATTTTCCAGCATAATTTTTCCACATTTCACACTTATTGCTGTCATTTCCAATGATTATGATGTAAATTGATTGGCCAATCCTTCCGCTTTATCCACCTGTGAAGTGCACAAAAAACTCCTTGAATTTGTGCAGGTGATAGAAATGAAATAACTGTAATTAATCCTTAACAACGTTTGATATTTTTCCGCTAAAAAGCAAAAGAGGAGAAAACATTGATCATTAGCAAGCGTTCTTACGATTTGAGTTAAGCCTAAATATTTGAATATCATGTGTATTGAAATATCTTTTCTTCCTCCAGGATAATCATTTTCTCAATAAATTTCAAATATTCGACAGTTGCATTTTAAATGGGATGATGAAGTGCATTTATAAAGTTTCGATGCTTGGTATATCTTATAATATGAAGAATAACGCACAGTGAAAACCATTATAAAAATTATATATATATATATATATATAATTGTTTGTTTGTATATATGCATATATACGTCGGAAGGAAAACGGAAAAATGGACTTAGATTCTAATACAAATTCATGTAAGACCAGAAATAGTAAATAATTGACTGCCTACGAGCTTATTCCTTGTGTGTTCTCAAGGAAGTCTTATTATATATATAGCATTAGAAGATGGGCACCTAACAACACAAGTGTTTTTTGTACTCTGCTGTTAAGCGTTTTGCTATTTTGTATTTTCTTTTATTATAGTTTGTAGTTGTAGGAAATTTGCAATAAATTTGGTTTTCTTTGCATATTTGAATTGGTTATTTGTAACAGTCACAATCCATCGAATTGTTTCAAATGGGCAATAAGCTCGAGTGTTGACTGTTACAATTGACTCTGTGAAGTTGCCACTGTTTCTTACGCAATTAGTCATTTGGTGAAAATTATGGCATTTGTAAGAACATAAATCCTGTTAAACAAATGTTTCTTAATGATGAGCAAATATTGGTTTCCTTCATCATTCTAGAATCAAGTAATATTTTATTATAAAAATATATAATAACCAAAATTATTCAGCGTAATCCCAATTATTTTCCACTTATTAAGTAGATGATATACATTAACCCACTAAGTGTTGATATGTAAGAAAAATCTTAACAGACTTTAGAAATCTTTCCAAGTCAGAAGCCTGAATGAATGTAGATTTTGAAGATTAAGATTTACAATTTAATGACATCCTGCTTATTTCAAAAATTCTTAATGAAATTTGAAGAAAATTTACAAATGATTTCCTGAAAAAAATTGACTCTGTATTTTAATTTTTTAGAAATGCAATTTCTTATGTTTTAATAGTTTGCTATTCTCTGTAAAGCAGTCAGTATTTAAGCGCCAAATTATATGAGAAGTTCTGCTACTCAAAGAAAATATTGAGTGTCATTTAATACATTCTCCAAACAAAAGAATTGTTTTAGACAACAATAATTCTTGTTAATTTCAATAATAACCAACTTCCTTAAACTTGTCATTCAACATTTATGATGTAAGCTGAAAAAAAACATTTAGAGATTTCTGCAAACACTTTAAAAAAAAATCTCTTAAATGTCTATATTTAATTAGGAGGTTTTTTGACCTGAGTTCAACACAATTTATTAATCCTCTGCATTAAAGGTTAATAAAGTGCTTAAGGGTATACCTTCAAATAGATAAAAGGGTAAAAAATTGTGACTCTGTTCAGATCATTCCCTAAAAGAAATCATTCCTAAAAGAGAAGATGCGCAACAAAACTCAAGACCACATTTCGAAGCCTCCACTCCATTCTAGATATGTTTTCATACCGATATCTTAAAAGATTTTAGTTCTTTTTGTAAGTCAGATGGAATTTTATTATCTGATTTATGTTAATAAATTCAATTTCAATTCTAATTTATAAGTCATGTAAATGTGCAAACTGATTAAACCGTCAACAGTTAAAATAGTCTAATTCTTTAATGCTGCATTCGATTTATATGATTATTGAATCAACAGTAGTAGATAGTACGAGTCAGCCAGTCCTATGTTGTTTGAAGTATTATTCTGTTTCTAAATTAATAAATTTTAAGTAGGGACAGGTTATTAGATTCGGTTTTAATACCTTTTCTACTAATTTAGCACCTGCATATTATTATAATTATTAATATTTAGCAATATATTTGTAAGAAATTACCAAAGACATCGTAAAAGTGGGGTCCAATAACCAGTACATGTTATAGTTGAACAAATTCTATAAAATCTTTAATAATAATTTAGGAAACTTTGATCAAACCTTGCCAAGAATTTTAAAGAAACTTTATCGAATTTTAGGGATTCTTAAAGAAACCTTAGAAATTTTGCAGGGTTCCTAAAAAATCATATTTATAAATTTATCAAGAATTCAGGGGCGTGCCCAGGATTTTCTGACGGGGGACATCATTGTTTTTTCCTAATGCGGGGTGAAGCCCCGCGAAAATTTTTGTAAATATTGAGAAAATAGACCCTAAAAAATGCACTTCACGATCTTAGATTCTAAATTTTTCAATTTTTTACGAAAAAGTTTTTGATTTATTCAGTCAAAATTTAATTTGGAAACCTGACGGGGGGACATTCCACCATGTCCCCCCTGGGTAAGCCACTGCAAGAATTCATTGCATATATAATTTCGAAAATAACTGATAAATATTCTTCAATCTAATTCAATTTCTTTAAATTTCTTACTGAAAATGGACTTTTACTTAAAGTTTTTCAACAAATATCAACTAAGGAGGGCTTCTTCTTTGGTTACTTCATTATTTGTGGCATTCACTAATTCTTGTTAGAAACTAAGCTATATACTGTGGCTAATTGCTTTTCATTTTATCAACAAAAGTGTGAAAAATGCGGCTCCAAGCTTCATAAATATTTATGTTGTAGATATTCTTGTGCCTCTTAACCGTTTTTTCACTAACACAATTGCGTAGCTATATTTCACTCAGTATATAGTGTAGTTATCCTGATTTTAGTTGCTTGATTCATGTTAATACAATGTAATATGTTTATGAAGAGGTTTCTATGCATAGTGTTAAAATTCATAATATTTTTGTCAAATTTCTTGTTTTTAACAAAGACCATGTTCATAAGGATCAGCGTTCACGGTGGTAGATGTTGCTTAAAGTGCTGCAATGAAATTTAATGCATACAACCTTAAACGAACTAAATCAAACCGCCATTACACAGTACATGTATTACAACTGTGCATATAATTGTGGACGTCCATGACATAATATATTTTTTCTCCTCGGTTTTAATCATTGTATGCTACTGCGTAAAACACTTTTTTTCAATTCAAGTATAATTTTGCTCTCCTGAAAATCACCAATGGTGGACTTTTAGTTAATCAATACATATGTGGGCCTTATTAATATAGATATGAAAATCACCAATGGTGGACTTTTAGTTAATCAATACATATGTGGGCCTTATTCTTGAAGTTGAATTTTCATTAAATATGTCGTAATTGTAGTATATTTAGGGAATATAATCAATAAAAGCAAGGGCAAATTGGGAAAACCGTGTAAAGATTAAAATGGTTTTAAACATTCATCTTATTTAAACCTCATGCACTTAAAGGTGCTTCTTACAAAAATTAGCGAAATTTAAATGGTGCCGATCAGATATAGAGCAAACTTTGTATTCACAGTTCTTATATGAATTGAAAATGAAGTCTACCTTTTTCACATGTAGGTCCATCGAATGTGGTATTTAGGCAGTAGCATCGAAATGGTCGGTCTTCTTCTGTACACCTTCCACCGTTTTGACATGGATTAGGATAACAACGTTGACGGATTCCTAAAAAAATTGATAAAATTATTCTATCACTTGGACGATCAAATAAAGATTTGGGAAAAAAATCATCTACTAGAGAAGGATTAGTGTTTAGCATGAGAGCATGAGCACAGATTGGATACAATAACCGAAGTTCTGAATTTGCTGTGCAACGATGAAAAAACTCTCGGTATACATGTATATCGAGAAAAAAATAGCATTCCTAACCATCTGATGAATTATTCTCAATTTCACTAAAACGAAATATCGATAATTAACCCTACTGGCGTAATTGGCATTATCCGAAATTTGAAAATCCGCAGAAAAGTAACATCATTTCAAAAGCTCTTCATTCAATGTGATCACGATGTAGTAAACTATAATATTGAACGAAATCGCTTTTTGGTTAAAATATACTACAGAAATTCTTTCAGTGATTGCATGCTGTCGCGATTTCGAAAGATACTCTATTTTAGTAGAATTGGTCAAAGTTATCACATGATAAAATTCGGTGGTGCATATTTGAACCACCATGCCTTAGAGAAAATTTTCTTCGGTGCATAGTAACAAGCTCCATTAACCTCCCAGGATCCGCCATATCATGTAATACAGAAAAAAAATTTCTTTATGCGAGTAGATTGTAATCGCCTATTTGTTCATATCTCGGTGAAAAATCTTGCAAAGTAGTGTTTTCAAAAATAAATACAAAACGTTGCATATTTGCAACATCGGGACTTCTTTATTGTAAAAAATTGGTTAGTCATACCTAAAAATGGCAATTAATATAACGTTGCACATGTGCAACATTGGTGCCTGGGAGGTTAACAAATTGAAGGCTTCATCTACTTAAGAAAACGTTGCAGTAAAGTTTGGACCAACTTCTTAAATTTTGAATATCTCACAACATATTTTTTCTGTATGAGCGAGCGAAACAATATCAACTATGAGGAAAAATCACCCGAGAGCAAGATGTTGACATCCCTGTAATGATTGCAAGGTTAATTTTTATGTGGAACGTGTCGAAATTTCGGAACAACGAAAAGAATGTCAAACGGCTATCAAATCTGTTATAAACACTATCTTTGTTATATTTTCAACAACTGACAACGAAAATCTACAATTCATACATCATCTTGCCACAGATGATACCATCAATGAACATATCGGTAAAAGATTTCCGACTCCAAATTTTCCATGGCTCGTTTGTCTGATATTCCTCCCTATTTCAAGTCACCAGAAGCGAACAATTGTAAAAAGCATGCATTCTTACAAGTGTGAAAATCAGAGAAGTTGGTATAAAGTAGTTATTCTACCTAAACCCTCAATTTATCAGCTGCTGTCTTCATGATTTTTATGTAAACATTTTTTGAAGAGACTATTAAAGATTATAAAAAGACTAAAGGTAATCATTAGCAAGATATTTATGGTGCTGACAAATCATTGATTGAAAACACTACATTGATTTAACTTAAAAATTATTTTTTTTACATTTGTAAATGAATTTTTAATCGGCTAATATCACAATTTTAAAAATAGTACCAAACCAAAAATAAAAAATTATAACTAACGCGTATTTTCAGTGAAAGATTTGTCAACAGAGTAATTAAAATTTCTTGAAAACCATTGAATTTTCGTCTTTACAAAAATTTAAATTTTTTTTGTCCAATGGCAATTAAATTGGTGTTTTCATTACAGGTTTGTAAGTTCTTTGACAAACCAAGTAGAAACATTTTTGCTGTTTTTTGTGGATAATGGCGCTGTTGATTAGCCGAATTACCAAATGGAAACGGGTCTTAATACGTCTCCATTTAAATTTAATCATTTCCCACTCATCAACTTCTTTCTTGTTAGTCTTTTCTTATTGCAATAGAATTTTGTTAATCGACAAAAACTACAAATCATTTGATGGAGATATTGTTGTTTCTAATGTATTTTAAAATGTAGCTCTTATGTCCGACTGCCTACGGCTCTTTCATAACGGGCTTCAAATATATATCATTAAATATTTATGAAATCATTTTAAATTAACTGTTAAGAGCAAGTTGATATTGGGAAAAAATTAAAATACCGCTTTAAGTATAGCCAAGTCTTCCTCACTTAACAGTACTACTTAAAATGTAGTAAAATCCTAAATATTGTTTTTTAGCTAAGTTTTCTAATAAGCAATGAGTTACTTAGAGTATTCAATAATTTAATTTGATGATGGATGAACAGTAATTAATTTTTGAGTAAATCCAAAAGCAATTTTCCAATTAACTGATCATACACAATAACTCTAGGGGTTACGCAAGGGCACAGCTGTCTAGTTATTGGTGCAAATTAACGAGTGAAGAGCGGTAAGATGTGTAATTACTAATAAGTGATTTTGAGCGCTTCTCCCGCCTAAGCAGTGTAATATAGGCATGTCAGTGAAATATTAGTGTAATTTTGAGTTTGATATCACTGCTTTCTAAATATATATATATATATATATATATATATATATTAACGTTTCATAATTTGTATTTTTTATAAGCTAGTCGTGTCACTAAATAAGTTAATTCATTTTAGGTCTCGCAATCCTTGTCAATCAACATTTTTTGATGAATAGGAAATGTTTTGCAACAAAATCAGAAGCATAAGCATTTCTCCTGTGGTCTTGCTGTTTAGATTCAGCTTGGCCCGCATTTTCTAAGCGTTATCTACTACGCCACAAGATAGTTTACAAGGAAAACATATATTTTTTTGAAACTTCGTACGAAAATGCCTTTTCTGCGTATCTAACAAATCCTATTTATAAGCAGTATAAATTTTTAAGAAATTGTTATCTTTGAATATATTTTGAATTTGTGCATAAATTATAAGGGTTTAAATTTCCTAATCATGATTATTGCATTACAAAGAAATAAATGCCACTTAACCCAAATGAGAACATTTGTAAATCTGATTTCTTATGAAAATGACTCGTTTTTGAGAAGATCTTTGACAAAACTTTGTGAGCAAATCATTTATAAAATTGTAAATGCATTAATAGACTCTTTTAAAGATTTTTCGTCAGTTTTCCAAAGTGACATATCCTAGACCTTGGACAGAAATATTAAATAAATAAATAAATATATTTACATTGAAAAATTTTTTTACACATTATAAAATATCAAAATAAATTAAATTCTAAGATTTCATTCTGCAAATATTGACCCACGAACTTAAACACATGCGCATACTCTTTTATAACATACCGATCAATTTTTAAAGCAAGACACCCCGGCTACTGAATTCTTTGGTATTGTCAAGTCACCTTGGTATCAATTTCGACATCGGTATACCGCCGAGTCTTAGAATATACCTACTAGTTAAATTTAAGTTGGCCAATACTACAGACGAAAGATTTATCAGTTTACAATTGGTCGACGCACTCACTTTTCAATAGGATAAATGCCAATTACCAATATTTGTTAAAATTTTGATGTGTGGAATTCTCATTTCTTACACTAATGCAAATGACTTGCTTTGTGAAGTTAAATTGATTTCCAAAATAATATTCTTTTCATTAAAGTTGTACAAAATCTCTATACATATGCGCATACCCGAATGCATTTACTCACTGATGCACCAGGACTAGTGTTGAGTCAGATCAGGATTGAATTGCCGCAATTCATATCCAGTTAAAAGCAATATCGGAATCAGGTTTGACAATGTCCATGTAATTTGGTGCAATTTGGTGGATTTTATAACTGCATATAATTACTGTATTCTATCAATGCAAACATCGATCGCCATCGCTTTGCTGATTTTTGATTAGCTTTCAGCTACTTGCAGGGTTAACCTGTTGTCCCAAAGTCAAGCTTAACTTTACCTTCCTCTAAATTGTACCAGTACTATAGTTGGTATTTGTCAAATGCCATCTTAAATAAAATCAATATGTCCAATATGTTTAAGTCTGATAAATAGTTATTTACTAGAATGATTTTTTAGCACATATGAATAACTAAAACCAATGTTTACACTCAGTTACAATGTAAAATATAAGTAAAAACATAATTTGAGAAGATGACAATTCTACATTAATGGCATCCCTTCCTCTACGAACATCAGGATTACAAAGGTTTGAATCAGCTTAGGTATGGTCAGGAAATGCAGGTAAACTCATCACTAACCATGACCTAGCTCTTCTCCTGAATACCTATTGGAAAAACCTTTAACTCTGTTCCATTTTAAATCCGATGACTGATATCTTGCCAAATAAAAAAAGTAGATATTTTCAATGATGTTTCTTACGGATTTTGAAAGTAACAACACCCGTACAGAAAGTTTGCATAAAGCCACAGCAAATAGCTGCAGAAAAATTTCGATGTTCAAATTTTATTTTTGTTTATCGGCCTCAATTCATCCTTAATAAATGCCTGTCTAGATGTAGTTGTCTTCTCTGCTTAAATTGTTATTACTAATCAATGACACCAAAGGCTTGTGACCACGCATCTGCGACATTCAGTTGCGTCAGTAATGCACAAATTAATATTTTGTGGGAGGAGACACCATAAAGTGCGTAACTTAAGGTTATCGAATTTGCAACTGTATACGTAATAATAAATTTCTAGTATTTTACTTAAGATCTCTTCTTAATTTTTCAAATACCAGCTGATACCTATATTAAATAGCAGAGTGCGGAAAACTAAATTTTTGGATTTCTATCGATTTCGATAAATGTTTAGTATTTAGTAGATTCAAAATTTCGACTTCAGGTTCTTCACATTTTGTTGTAGGGAATATTTGGCAAGATACTAAATAGAAACGTGTACAATAAACTTAGCACAGCTGTCCTGTAAAATCTGAAAGTTCCACAGCCAATGCTACCTCACCGATGCTGTGTCATCTTGTCGAGGTATGAGTAAAAAATATATCGAATTTTTTTCATTAATTTTGAAAAGTTTCGATTTTTAGTTCTGAATTAATTCTAAATTTCGATTTAATTAAATCTTAATAAATAGTTAAAATAGAAAACTGAGGACTTCATTACATGCATTTTTTTCACCAACAATGGACCATCAACTAAGATAGGCAGAAAGCGACGCCTTTTCACTAACTGGACCATGCACCTTCTAAGTCAAACATTTAACCATATTTATGGTGGGCTTTTTGACATACATAAAAGGTTTGGTTCGGTTAAGATTAACCCACCTACCTATTTTCCGTTTTAGCTAGCTAATCAGTACATAATTTTACATGTAGTAAGTCTGAACATCAATCTTTACAAGGTTAGTATTATTGCAATGTTGAGCACAAGTTTTACTGACCTCGACATTTTTAGAGTTAGGTATGGACTTTGTGTAGTTATATTTTAGGTGTACTATTGCCACCAGCTGAAAATGATTTTTATGATCATGATAAAAACAATATACCTCATAGACATACATAATTATCAAAATAAAGGCCAATGTTGGGGATAAGATTACATTAAAATCTTCAAAAATTCATAAAAATTCAAATTTTTGTATTTATCGATACTTCATTTTAAGTAAACGAATGGCACTACAACTATGTAAAAAATGTATTAAAAATATAAAAATTATTGGTTTGTATACAGAAAACTCAAATGCACGTCACACTTAGAAGAAGGAAAATACGGCAAAATAACTATATATCACATTACATGTTACATGATGTAATATTTTCCAATAAGTTTCTACATTTACCAACAATTGGCAATGATTCCTTAGTATTTGTTTGAAAACGGGCATTTGACTCCAATGACTGGGAAAACCTATATTATTTATGATTCTTTTAGACTTCTTATTGTCAAGCTACTTGCATCTTGGTACCATCCATTTACAGCAACACATGTTTCTGTATTAAATAACATAGATTCTCTGTAGAGTTTAAATATAGTTTTTTTATCATTTCCAATATTACTATGTTTCTAGAAAGTGCTTCAGAAATAGAAATGAATAACAACATATGCATTAGAAAATTTACTTCTTTATCCTATTTTTTTACAACTGGAAACTATCTAAAATTTTTTGAATCAACCCTGTAACAATTAACCACTACGTCAAGTGAATTTTATGTTTTAGGATAAATAAAGCTGCATAAGTGATACTTAAAATGAAGAGTAAAGTTATAATCATATGAAGCTATAGGTCTTTGGCAAAAATTATGCTATTGACTTAGTATGTAAACACGTCGTGAATAATAAACAAAATGTTCAGATATTTCCTATTGAGTTGTCATTGATATAAATATATTTGATGAAGAAATAGTAATACTAGAACAGAAAAGTAAGTTGCATAAACAGTAATGCATTTCTTGTTTGAACTTGGTAATGCTAATAGACCTTAGAAGAAATATCGTCTATTTATAAGAAAAATATGCAGTCTTTTCCTTCATTATAAATAGCCTGCTGAAATTTCAGAGAACAAATTTATGATTTTATTACAGAAAACAATTTAATGTAAGGTTTTCAATTGTGTATAATATATTTTTCAATAACCATTTGAAAAAGCATATTTTTTAAAATCACTAAATAAATCAGGCTCGAAAATGAATGCTCAAAGAAGGCTCATATGTGATCAACGTGGAAAAATAATTGTACAAGGCATAACTGCTATCACCCCTAAAACTAGAAATTTAGAATAAATGATTAATGATTTTTAATAAATTTCAAAAATATTTCAATTTGTATTGTGAGAATTGTGGCATACAGTCTATTACAAAATTTGAAAATGTATATATGATTTTCACTATTTTGAGTTTTGTGAGTGAAGTATTTTTGCATTCTATCAATAAAGAGTAATGTCTTTTTTTTAAGAGCAAAATTTCGTGCCATGATACTATTTAAACATCAGGTCACAAAAAGTGCTACACCTAAATAAGTAAATAAATAAGTAAATAAATTATATATATATATATATATATATATATATTCGCGTTAAGTTTTAAAATTTCATATTTATATTGTTCCTAAGCATTTTCAATATTTATAATCGCGATAAGAACAATTTTTTGCGCTAAGTAAAAATTGCGATATTTATAATCGCGCTAAGAATGGTAAAAATACTTATTATATTTCATTTAGTTTTCTACTAATTTTTACTCTGAGCAACTGTGAAAAGACATTCTCAGACTTCTTAATAATCTGGAATAGACAAAAATGCATATATATGTTGTCTAAAAGCATCTCTTTTGACGTATTGAATAACACAATTAGCATTTACCATATTAGCACTGTGTGCTGTTAGTTCTAAATGCCCTTGTTTTTATTCAGGAGCAATATTCCTCATTCAATGAAAAATGTGTATCCCACATTTACGGATACTTGTAGGGGTGAATAAATAAGCTTGTAATTCATTCGGATAAAAATTCCTTATAATGTCTCCAACGTACTAGTTAATGTTATGCTTGCTCTCATTTTTCCACTACAAAGTACATATTTTGGTTCAAAGACAAATGTTTCTGCGTACCTATGTCAATCATTTGATACATGAATGGTTGCATGTCGTATTCAATTCTAATCATAACGGCATATTTGTTGCCTGTCTTGTTGTTACAAGTTATCACTGATGATTGAGAATTTGTTAAAGTTGTAAATTCTTTAACCGGTTAAACTTAAAATTGGCAGAGGTCTAGCATTTAATCGACATTTTTACTTTAATAGCTATATTTAACTTTTCCTCTACATTGTCTAGTTTGTACATATTTACAAAATTGCAAACCTTAAAATAAGCAACTTATATGTACAGTATTTACAAAATTAAACAATATGTACAACATAGACAAGTAAGAAAAACTAAAAGCTACACAGAACAGTAAATAAAAAACAATTAAAAGACAATATAAAATAAAAAGACATATAGATTAAAAATAATTTGCAGCTAGTAATTTCTCCAAACAATTGACTTAGTGTTACACCCATATTCATATTGGTTTGCGAGTAGGTTTTCCTTCAGCAGTTTTTTAAATCGATTTATGTTTGGTGCTTTCCGAATATTGATCGGCAATTTGTTCTAAAGTCGGCAGACTGTTGAAGAAAAAGAGAAATCCCAATATTTTGATTTTATTTGAGTATTGTTTATCAGTTTCTTTGATCTAGTATTCAGTTTCAGGTATATTTTTAAGAAATTACTGCCTTGGTGGTTATTAATCGATTTGTATGTATAAATTAAACTGCTGAACACAAAAAAACTGCAACAAAAAAAAGCATTTTCAACATCTCATGGAATGCATAGTCATCATGATTGTACAATCTTCTTACCATGTCTTTTTTATGACTTGAAACAACATTAGTGGTGGTACCTTTGAGAACCGATCCATTTTGTGCTTTTGAATTTCCCTGCCAGCAGTTAGGCATATGTTATTCGTGTTTCTCCAATTGTGGCATTCCAGAATTCAATATTTATTGCAAATTCAAAGTTTATATAGCAATATCTAGTAAATTTTTTTGTTTGACAACATTTATAGCGTTTTAGTAGATTGCAAATTACGAACCTGCCTCAAATTCTGTACAAACTTGCAAGGACTATAAAAGTCCTTGAAACTTGGAAAATTTTAATTAGAATGTCAACAAAATGTACCCCAGATAAGAATCATCCATTATTTAGGAACAGATAATTCACTCATTGCAGATCTACCCCATGTGTAATGTAATTAATTATTATTGCTAAATTGTATTGCGATATTGTTTACCATGTGTTAATTAGCTGTTTTAGTGAAGGCTTGTATAGAAATACACCTTTGCAGCAATTTCATACTTTTTTAAAATACAATACGCGAATATAGTTTTTTAACTTTTTCCATCCAAGTAAAAAATTGTGAAAATTGTTTAAACATATTTAAAACACACTAAATAGCTTCACTAAGCACTTTTACAAGCTGATCTGTTACTTGTTTCACCAAACCCAAAATTCGCGGTAAGTATCAAGGCAAATAGAAAAATTCTCGCTAAGAAGTGTTCAAAATGTATTTTTACACAGTACTTAGCGTATATATATATA
>CABFPE010000403.1:170854-184171 GCA_900660155.1 Hofstenia miamia | reverse complement strand
CATATATATATATATATATATATATATATATAAATATAACAATCATTTCATCCATATTTTTTAAATATTATTCGATGCGTTTTCAAAATGTAGGGAAGAAAGTCATTATAAATAGATGAACAGGTTAAGCTGTGGTAGAAAATGAGGAGAAAGTGCTCTACATGAAGAAACTATAAAAGCGCAAAAAATTTTAAATACTCTTAGCAGTAGTTGGAGCACTTGGAACGGCGAACAAAAAGCATGTGAAGTACTTGAAGAACTTAGAATTACTTAGATGGGCATAGTACAGTAAGAAACATTGCTATCCAAAACGAGTGTCCTAAATAAAGCTCTCCGACGTCAGACAACTGGTGAAATTCCTGTATTCACTCTCAAGTTGAAATGGTATAAGGAAATATCATAATAATAATGATAATACCTTTAGCGTTCTTGAAATTTAATTTCACTGAAACTAAGCTTTACTAATAACGAAACTTAAAATTTATCCTTACATTGCATATAAGCGTATCATCATGTTACATGCAGGATAATGTATGGCGTAGGTTGGATAAAATACTTTTCTTCAAATTTCCTTGTAAAAATAGTCATTTAAAATTTATCAACTGTTTAAATTGTTTTCTGATTATTGTTTACCGCTCCAATGAGCAACTACAGTGGACATAACTTGTAGAAGTAATTTCAAATTATTTTTACAGTTTTTCGTTTATTAATAATTTCTTGCTCATTATTTTTCAAAGATTCCACCAAGATATTCCGAGTTATTCCGCACTGCACTCAATTGTGTCGGCTGCATTATAACAGTATCAAACAAATTACATCAAAAACTAACGTGATAATCCTACGAAGTCTCATATAAATCCTGATTCATAAGATTGTTGAACTGATAATCCTTACCCATTAAAATTTGTAAATACCATAAATTTTTCCACTTCTCAATACCCAGAAAATGAAATCGATGACTTGGAGTTATAGCAAAAGATTAAATCTCCAACATTTATACTCAGGGCTCTATTCAATTGTCTAGTAAGTGCTGCCTTTCCTGTTTAAGTGATCTTTGCAATATTTTACACTTTTCGCCTTCTTAGATTTATTAATTTTTCAATGATAAATTATCTCACATGAATTTATTTAGTGTTTTTTAAATTTTGAGTTTATTTTAATGGGGGGGGGTGGAGGGGTTAGTATTGTATCAGTATTTAGTGTTTACACTTTTGTACATAAGCACTTATTCATTTATGTGACTGTCAGTCTCGTGAAGCTAGTAAATATTAGTTAAATAATCTCTCATGGAATTATCAAATATGAATGCTATTATTATCATTAAACATTAAAAATTCAAATGTTAACTAATTAAGATAAGCAAATGTAAAATGTATTTACTATAAAAATGCAGTTTTATTGAAAAAATGACTAGTAAAAACACATAATTTATAAATAATAATATGATGCATTTCGCAGGAAATAGCTTCACATTAAAGTTAAATGTTGGGTTCTTTGCAAGCGTTATTGTGGGCTAATTAACTATGCTTTGGCCTACGTTTACGTATAAATAAATTTAGCAATGAAAATTAACATTTTGCTTATATTGTACTGCNGAATATGTTTGTATTTACACACTTGTTGTAGTCTACTTTTGTTTACAATGATGCAGTCTAAGCAAAAGTTTTTGAAAGTACCTTTTTATCACAGGTCTTTCAGCCATCTTAGTTGAGTTTATCTAGCAATTTCTCCAAAAGTTGCTTTAAATCATTTTTTGCTGTTAATTTCTTTGTGTTTCACTGCAACAACATTCTATAGCTGTGGCCGGGTTCTCTAATATTCGAAACAAAGGACTTCTTTTTATTGTGCCCAACATTTAACCGATTGTAAGATTTTTTGCGAACCAAATCATAATGATTAATGAACATTTTGATTTGCTTAACTACAAGGGCTAGACCTTTTTTGAGAGATGTATCCCATCTTTCGCAAGTAAATTGCTGTTAATTTGATCTTTATTTTCACCAACTATAAAATTGTGGAACAGCTTAATAATACTACCTTTCCGATTTTGTTCAGCAACTTCATTTAGCGCAGAATTATAGCGGTATATTTTTTTGACAAGTTGTCTTGTGTTATAGGGGTAATTTCAGTCAGAACAATTTGTTTAGGAGAAAAGTTTTGATCTATCTCGTTAAGGAAGTCCAAAAGGTTCCTTTGGAAGTTAATAATTGCAGAGGATTTTTCATCATTGCAGTTAATTGCATTGATTATTACCGTATTCACCATTATAGTTCTGGTACAATTTTTCATAGGATTTCACTGTCTTTAAGCTCAACAGTGTTCTTACCATAGTAAAAGTGGAAACAGCGTTTTTGATCAAATATAAGTCTTTGAGTTTGAATGAACTTAAACATAAAATTTCCAATGCAAAGGATTGTTGTATCTTCAGGCAGCTCCTTTACAGTGGTTTTCTACAAAACAAAAAGTTATTGTTATTGATAATTCAGCATTGTTTGGCGGATTATAAGAGTTTGAATCTGTGTAATCAGTATTTTCGTCCATTTCTATCATAACTAAGTTTGAATTTAAATCAAAATTCAAATTTTGCACGTCAGTCAGGCTTGCATCAACAGATTTAGATGATTTATAAAGGTAGGGGGGGGGGCTTCTGCTGCAAGTGCTTTGTCAAGCTTCTGAAATAGGGTGTGTAAAGGAGTTTTTGGTTTTGAAAATATGTATTGTTCAGCATCATTTTTGCTATTAATATCCATGAAAATATCATTTTGAAGTTTATGTTAGAGAGTGTCTGACAACTGCCTACGCCTTCTTGTCCCATCTTGTCTAATTCAGTTGAATGATGATTTTTAAAAAGAATGTTTTTATGACGTTTTAGTCTAATTGAAATAACGTGAAACTTTCTGAAGTAATTGATTTCATTGATGATTGTTGAAAATTTGTGGTACAATTGTAAACCTTTTAGTGCTATCATCAAAGTTAATTTAGCATCAAAATCAGAATTGTGTGCATCAATTGTTGAAGAAGGAAACAATTCTTGAAAAGTTGTTACTATGCTTCATGTTTCTTTAATTTCCTTAAAGAACAATGAAATGTTCCTTTTTACATCTTATTCTTTAATTTCAATAAAATTTGTTTTTCCAGAACATAACATTACTTTTATTTCTGCTTGATATGCCGCATCATAAAACTTTAAATCTTCTTTAGTTAGATTTGTCTAAACTATTTCCATTCCACCTGAAAACAATGCGATTGTAGCGTATGTGTCATATTTCTAATTACTTGTCAAATCATTGTGATTTGTTTGTGAATTGGTTTACCATTTCTTAGCAATTGAGACAAAGTGTGAGAGGAATCAATGTACAATCGTTTTTCGTCATTGTACTTTTTTATTCTTTCGACTCCAGATTTGTATTTCTCCGTTTGAATGCAATTCGACAAAGTTGTAAGTTTGTTGTGGTAGTTGTCATTATCCAATCATTTAACACCATCATTTACTGATTGTAATCCTTTCCAAGCGGGCATAATAGCTGATAATCAAATACTATTAGGTGGTGTACATTGTGAGACAGATTGAAACTTTTCCTAAGTTGTTCAGATTATTTGCTTCATTCAAGATTTCTGCTGTCTGTGCGAATAACCATAAATCAATTGCTAAATGAGTATCAACTATTGGGCGTATCAAAGGTAGTTTGTTATCCATGAGAATATCAGTATATAACATTTTGGATATGCTTGTGCCACTATAATCATTGTTGAGAAATAAGTAACCCTTGAAATGAAAAACAAAGAAATTTTCTAAAGTTCTTTCAAGCAATTCAAAGAAAGTGGGAGTTAGTAGTTCTTCACTTTCAACATAAATGAAAGTTATTGAAACATTGTTAGTTGCAGCTGCAATGCTGACTTTTTTGTTTTGTGAAGATTTTGCAAGACAATGTCTTTACTACGAATGAAGTAAACAATATTGAGTAAATTGTAATCAATGTTAAGACAATCCATCATTTTAAGTTTGTTTATACAAATTAGTAATAATCATAAGTTTTTAATGTTGAAGTTATCATAAAAATAAGAATGAACTTTTGCGTTTAGGTAACTGCGTTCAAAGTTTTCAACTAGAGTGTTTTCATAGAATAAGAGTGTGTTACAATGAGCTCGTTTATAAGAGTCTATTATGAAAGGAAGGTAGAATGTTGGTAGAGGGAACAGTTTTTATGTGATAATAAAGTTTGTATTCATTCTTTGGTTTCTGCGGAAGAGTTTCTATCCACAATGTAAAGAGCTTTCTTTGTAAGTGTAAAGTACGGGTGAAGTAACTCACCTTCTATACAAGCAAATTTTCCAGTCTGTGAATGTTTTTAACAGTTTGAGAAATAGCCGAGGATGCAGACAAGTCCGAGCCTGGGAGGGTTCCATTTGCAAAAGATTCAGAAACATCTGTAAGAGGTGAGGAACCCAGAATTTTATGCTTAACGCCCACCCTTGCAGTTCTGGGGGCAAGAAAACCCTCCCCCCCAACAACATCAACCATTTGAAGCTGATGCTGAACATTTACAAACGAGGTTGACTGAATACTCGTCCCTCCTGCATCATGAACAATTTGAAGCTCATGGTGTTGTGTGAGCATCACAGTCTCAGTAAAAATGGAAACGTCTGATTCACTGCTCCCAGACATTGCATCTGAAGATGTATGGGACTTGTATGATTTTTTATGTTTGATACAGCGCCTTGATAGAGAGGAGGTTGTCTCACTTGACTTCGTTGGTGTGCATTGACGTTTCATACCTAAATAAATGTTAAATATCTAATTCTCAATCTTGTGGAATATAATTAGGCTTAGGATTTCTATTTGAACGTTTTGGTAAAATTCTGATTAAGGAAGTGATCCAAATTCAATACGTTAACAACACCGTTAAAAATTGTGTTTTATGTTAACATGACCGTAAACCAAATCGTTAACTTACACTCAAAATAATTTCGCTAAAGATGAAGTTTACGTTAAAAGCGTGTTTTTTCCGCAAATGTTATTACAAATAACTTTGACACGTTTAGGTTCTGCACATTTCTTCAAATATATCTATGCAAATAAATTTATTAAGGGTATGCAGACATTTGAAGCTACTACATTAGAAAACAGTGTTCTGTTTTAATTTGCAGAAACTTTTTTTCAAAATGTAGGCTTGTGTAATTTTATAAAAGAGTGACAATAAGTTCAGAATCTTGTATTCTGACAAAAAGTTTCTACACCATGATAGTTACTCGTCGGTCTTGCTCAACTGCCTTTTGAACAGCGATGATGATGTCTTCTGATCTGGACGTTCTGGGTCTGCCACTCCTTTGTTCATCTTCCACCGAATCTCTGCCCTGTTTGAATTCACGAATCCATCGGTAGACAGTGGGATCTGGAGGAGCACTATCCTCGTAGACAGAGCTCAATGCATTAATGATGTCAGCCGGCTTCCAACCAAGTTTCGTTAGAAACTTGACATTGCTGCGAATTTCAATTTTGGTGCTCTCCATTGATTGAACCTTATATAGCGTAAAACGCTAGACTTTGAATTGGTTTTAAGAGGCTGACAGCAGTGTAAGCAAATTCAAACTCAATTCAAATCACGGGTATGAATAGCTATTTCAAATAAGACAAAACTTGTTTTCCTTCTACTTAAATTTTTCAAATGGCATAGATATTATCATTACTTTTTGACTCTCCCTCGTACATATTGTCATCATTGGATATGAGAGATGTTCTCAAATAATATTTCTTACATATAATTTGACATTTGTTTAAATTTTTCAACAATCCAATTGACTTATACCTATGCTCTTGTTTTAAAGTGCTGGAAATCTTACATTTTATACTTATGAGGAATTCTGCATAATAATTTGGTGATTATTTATTACCTGAAAATATGTAATGAAAAAAACTGTTAACTTAGCAGATACAGTGGTAATGATAATGCACTATATATTACGAAAGGAAAATATGAAGTGAAGCCATATCCTTAACGAAATTTAGTCTATATTTTGGATTTCATTTTTGTCATTTACACATATAAGAAAATAGTTTTCTGTAAATTTTTTACACATACTATTAAATCAATAGTTAATAAAAACTTTCACATAGTTAGTACTCTTAAATTTTTGATTTGCTTACCCCAGTGTAGTGCACATGTACATGCATATGTAAAATCAACCAAAAAACTGAGGCAAGGAAAATTGAATTGTTTAACATGTACATGTATGTTTGTATGAAATGATTTTGAAGAACTTCTCAATATCTAAGCATGTATGATACTACACTATGCCGGTCAACCTCACCGCGCTAACCCGTTTCCAAACCTGTGGTAATCAATAATATTGCTTGCACTATGAGTGCTCCATTTAAAAAATAACTATGAAATTAAACTGAATAATTTAAATTCCCAGGTTAAATAATTTATTGGCCTTTGAATGAAATACGTCCTACTCTTGTGCTTTAAATGTTATTTCACAGCTTCCCATTGTTATTCCTTAGTAATGTATATTTTAAAAACGATGTTCGTAAATTAGTGTAATTAGATTAATAGTTTCTAAAACATAAGTACGAAAAAAAATTTTAAATTATTTTACAGAAAATCTAAAATAAATAGCTTAGTTTTTAAAATACATAATCTTCCATTGTTGCTTATCAGTTACTGCCAGGCCTGGAAGCGGGTAAAACTTTTTAGACCCAACCCTAACCGACCTAAATGATATGTAGACCCGATCCGATTCGTTTCATAAATTTGACCCGACTTCACAAAGCAAAATTATATGTGTTTTCAGACTTAACTAGCAAGCCAAAATTAATTCTTTACTATATGCATTGCTTATCAGACGAAAAAACAGTTACACGTAACGCACCGTTCAATTGTTCAATCTACTGCTAAAATCTATACATGTAACCAAGAAAATGTCAACGTTATTGATTAGCCTAAAATGACACGTTTTAGAACTTTTGATTTTTCAAAAAAATAAATTTTTAACTCCACTTAAAATTACTCATTATGAATTTTTCAAAATATAATTTTACTAAGAATCGTTAAGTTATATGCTTTCAATTAAATATTTAAAAATTATGTTCAAAATTTTGTTTGAAATCCACTCCTTCAAACTTAAATCTCTTAATAATAATTTTAGTACTTATATTTTTACGCTAAATAATAGTAATTTTGTAGGTAGTTTTAAAAAAAATCGGCATAGCTGTTCATTATCAATTAGAATTTGTTGAATAAAATAATTTAATGCTTTTTAGTAAAATCCTATAACGACCTTTTTGATCTTACGATGAATCCTAAGTACACTACATTTGGGTTGGCCTTACTACATTTTATTTTCTGTGTTTAACAATCCTACTTACACCGCCTTTGTTTGTGTAAGTAGACTTGTGCATGCAATCTTAAAAGAAATCGACATAACACAAACTTATGTATAATTAAAAAATAAAAAACAATCTTTTAAATTTTTTAGTTTTAATTCACAGAATGTGCAAATTACATTTTTGACTTAATGTATTTGAAATTTCGCAAACCCATCACCCATTTTGGATTTAAAACAAATGGTTCAGGAACGCATCCTTGAATCCAACAGATTTTTCAAAAGTAACGATGTAATATTTTAACAAACGCAATGAAATGCATAAGTTTCAAATTACTACCTTACCTAAAGTAAATTAATGAGTGAAAAAATCATCAAATAACAAAATATGTGTGTAATCATAGTAAGGGAAGTGGTGCAAAGAGGATACTCTAAAATAGCTTTAACAATTGCATGAATTAACTCAAGGGGAATTAAGCACTGGTGAAGCACCCTACTAAAAATTTCCAAAGCGTGCTGAATAATTGTATTTTGGGATGAGACAAGCCCCCTAATATGCCTTTGGCTAACGCTTTAATTCATACGAATTTTTTGAGTATCATTTTTGAATCCCTTCCCAAATAGGGTAGCATATAAACTTTTCGTGAGCCTAGAATTACTACAAGGTTTAAAACTGAATCGCATTATTAGACATTTGTTCTCACTTTAGAATTGTGAAGTGTGATGCAGGTCTATTATATTTACTTCGATAGAACTTTGAATCACGCATGCACTTAAATGTATTGCATTTATTTTGACCTTTCGGCGGATTGTGAGGAGTGTTGAATTTAAAATGGCTGTTTGTAAAGTGTAAATACTTAAATCTAGAATGATCACTTATGACTATGAGGTGCTTCGACTTCATTTTCAGCATCCATTAATAAAAACATTAAATGATATAGTTTGCAAAAGTGCCAAATGTCAACATGCAAAGTACAACGCAAAAAATTTTGCTTAAGAATTTTATACCAATACAGTGATGGCCGAACGAATATTGGTTAGGGGGAGGCAAGTTACACACATATATATATATATATATATATATATATATATATATGTATATGTATAACTAAAAACTTTTAATAACAAATATTTCTTATGTGCAAAGCCCTTTGCACCTTTCAATTTGGCACCATGAAAAAATGTTCTATATAGAAATGTAAATATAAATGAAAAGCTCTTCGCAAACCAAAAATAGTATTATTGACAATTGAATAGGTATTCTTCCCCTTCTACCAATTATTCAATACGGAAGCACATAAGTTGGTTTTGTTACTTATTGCAGTAGGGAAATTTGATCTTTTGCTAAAGTTTTCAAGGTTAGTAAATTTTAAACCACAAGTTAGCTAGGCTCTTTTATTAGTATTCGTAATGTAGTATTACTTTTCATAAGAAAATGTTAATAAAGAAAACATATTGTCATTTTAAAACTATACCAATTCTACAAACGTTCATTGGGCTGTAATAATCCTATTTAATTATGAGAATAAATATTAAAAATCCTGTTTTATGTAAAATAATAATTATTCCCAATTAAAATCAGCAAGATTTTAGAGTATAGAAGAGCAACAACATTTTTATTATAATTTCCATGATAGATTTGGAATTCAAATATATTTTAGCATTTCTTGTGGTTTTAGTTTTAATGATTTGTGTAATTTTCCTATAACTAAAAAGGGTATTATTGGGAGATCTTTAAGTTTTTAAAACAGATCAGTTATAAATTTGATTTAGACCAGCAAATAGTATTGATTCAATTGCCGATGACTATGAAACTCTGTTCGGTGTAAACATGAAAAACTTTTCAACAATTACTGGAATCAGTTACTTCTCAAAAACGTAAGAAAGGAATGAAACCAAAAAGAAGAAAATGACAATGAGGTACAAAGTAATGGTGAGAAGAGGAAAAAAATAGAATTAGGAGTTTACGATAATTCCTTACACATTCCTCAACGAAACAGAGTAGAAAGAGGAGCGGGTTTTGATTGGGAAAGGCTTGGGCAGGTGAGGTGTAAATTAAAAATGAAACAGAAATGAGAGTGATTTGTGGATATATATTTAAAACTTTCCCGGGAGTTTTAGCCACTAGAAAACTATTCCTTTAGTAAGATCCAACGCCCATTTCTGTTTTGCTGAAGAAAAAATATGTCTTCCATTATGGCTGTTTGAACATGGTTACCCAATATACCTTTGTTTCAATGAGTATTCCTTATCCTCCATGCAATCTTATACATTTTTGAAAATAATCATAAATTGATGACCATTTTATGACATCCTTAACTGCTATTTAGAATTTTCAAAAAAAACAAAATAAGCGGAATTCCGCGAGTCCAGTACAAAATTATGTTCTCTAAAAGCACACATGTCTACCTGACTTGAATATAGTTTGAGATTACTTTTATTTCTCTTATATTAAACTAAGTAATATGTGGGAAGTCTTTGATATAGTCATTTAACTTACTCAAAATTATGGGGACTACATATTATGTAGATGGTCTCGAGTCTTTTGACAGTCCAAAAACATGAGAAAGATATAACTAGCCTAGCACACTAAATAAGACTTTTGCCTAACAAAGATGAGGAGAACAATACCAAGGTTTAAAAGGAGAAGTCACGAATAAATGTCATTAGAAACACAAGAAATTAGGAAAAGTTGAAAAATTTTAAAAATTTATTAGAAATACAAATCTTATGTGTTTGTGCCTTTGGTTTCTCCAATTCGCAATTGAAAAACATTATGCATTTTGTGATTACATTGTTGGGATTTCATTTATTTATTCAATGATTTAACTGTAATCATTACAAACTTTAATTGATTTAACTCAGTCAAGTATTAGAAGATAAAATTTTTTTAATTAATTAACAATATCACACAAAGCAACACATTAAAAAAATTAAAAAACCGATTTTCACACGTTTTTGAAGAACAAAATATGAATTGATTAAATAAGCTAGCGAAATCTTTTAAATCGATATTATGCATTTATATTCAAACAAATTCTGCCTACACAGAATCTTGAAAAGAATGTTTCAAAAAATTAATCGCTATCCAAAAAACATGAAATTAGTTTAATGGCTTTTAGAATAACTGCTAAAGGACGAATTTGATAAGTTATTATTTAGTGTTATCAACAATTATAAACTTATAACGGATTTAAGAAAACTATATCAAAACGATTGAAAGCATATTTTGAAACAGAATTCTATGATGCTCTTAGTGGTCTCCTCAGACACAACTTACACTTAGTTAACAAGCCTAAAGCAGAAATGCATTAAATTACTTAAAACACAAAATATTCATATCAACGGTATTTTATTTATGAACACATCGCAGAAGATCTTTCTTTGTGGTACTTTGAAATAAACCTCTTGAGGATGTAATTTATTTTATCAGAAGCTGAACTATCGAACAAATGAACATCAGTGTCAAAGTGGATCAAATATACTATGGGTACAATCCGGTTAAAGAAATTTTGAAATCTTTTCAATTATTTTTATTTTTTGTGTTTTGAGATCACAGTTCTTGTCTATCAGAAGTATATACATATGAATATACCTTCAGGTCATAAAAATGGTCGAAGAGCTTATTAAAGAGTATTAAATCGAGTAGTTGAACCTTAAAGCTGATGGGCAGGAGTTTAAGTTTAATGAGACGTTTTTTACAAATACAAATATAACCATGTGCAGCATGTTTGAAAATTTTCCAAATTCTCTTGAAATATAGTAGCCAAATGAAGATTGGCCGAACCCTAACTAAATACAAAGTGATTTCTTCGAAAAGTTGATAGTTGATAAATAGTAAAAACAATATCAATTTCTGAATAAATCTGGGCTAAGAAATTAAATTAAATTCAAAAAAATTATTTAATTGTTATCTTTATTGGTTTTAATGTATAAAATAAACAAGAATTATTTTAAATTATTGGTTTGGTCACCTTAAAAATAGGAGTTTTTTTACTACTAATGAATATCAATAGAATATCAATTAAACTTACCCCATTCAATACAGTAGCCGAAGTAGCACTGCGTATTAACGAAAATTAAAAGAAATACAATTTTTTGTACACATTCTTTAATTGATTGTAAGAAATTCAACAATTTATGTAATTGTATTTTTAAAATGAATATTTTCATATTTTTTGCGAAAAATTTTGGTACATTCTGCTTTCAGAATTTTTTCTATTTGATTGCAAAAAACCTCGTACGAAATTGGAAATTGACTTGTTATTTTCAATACTAGTGTTGGAAAGAAGGTTATAACAGAGCTAAGGACAGTCATTCAGTTTCCTAAGCATTTTTCCTCTCCATTGTACATCGAGCGGAACGATTTGCAATTGCAACTCAGAGAATACTAAAGTAATGCATAAGTGCACAACATCGATGTTCTTGTATTTGAAGAGACCAGTTTGAAAATTCGCATTTTCTAGTAAATGTACAATTTAAGCAGAAAATATTACTTCAACAACTTTATAAATGTCTACTACTTTTTTGCCAGTCATGCTCTATAAATGCTTTAATAATTTTTTACATTTCAAATGATAACCATGAAATCAACTACAGCATATGGATTTGATTTTCAATGGCAATTTATAAAGTGTACTTAGAGTAGGGCCCTTCAACTACTCGAAATTTCGAGTGGGGTCAAGTTAACTCAAGTTTTGTTGATTTGATGATGAATAGTGCAGAGAATGTTCAGTTATTTGAAATAAATATTATAATTTTGTAATTGCAAAAATTTTCTACCAAAATTTTTTTCAGATTAATTGGAGTTGAGCCATATTGTCTATCAAATGACCGTTACTAACATTAAGATATTTGAATTTTTTGATATTACGTTGATAGCCTCTCCATGCAGGTGGGATTGTCTTGAATTGTTCAACATAGAAAGTTTCATTATCTAGTCTTTCGTAAAAGTTAAACTAAAACTTTATTAACAGAGGTTGCGATTTCAAGTTGGTAAACAAACTTCACTCCTTATTCAAGTGATATTCAATTTAATAACATCAGAAGTGATTGCTTAATGCTATATTTATATACAATAATGATCAATTAGACATTTTTCGCCAATTGCAAATAATACCTAATTACTACTTAACGCCTAAAAACTAATTTGAATTGAGAAATATTGTCATTCGACTAATAAAAGCATTTCCCTCACTTCTAAAAAGTAGAATTCTCTTATATCGAAAAAACAAATTCAGGACATTTTAGTGTGGTTTTTACTTAAAATTCAAAATGATTTGTGAAAATGTAAACAATGGGAGTTAATTAGGTGCAGAAATTGCTTTAAAACATTACATTTAGTTCACACTGAAATCTGAAAACAGTTCCAAAAATTTTCTATTTTAGAATGCATTTGTAAACAAATACATTTCGATATAGCAAATATAAAATTGCTTGGTGTAAATTTTGAAAAAAGAATGTTTCGCAATTTTGAAATGAAATACTATTCAATTTCAGATTATGCCAATTTGCAGTAAATTTAGATTTAATTTAATTATCGAGATGCCAATCAAATCAAAAAGCAGATTTACGAGACGTCGTCATACAGTGAGCTAAATTAAGGAAAATTCTATTTTTGCTTTTTTTGCAATTATTTTGTAACAATAAATATGTCCAAACTTCAGAGTTATAATTGGAAGTTCGAAATAATTTGTTAGATGATATGTAGATAAGCACATAGATTGGAACAATAACAAAAATTGTGTTGAAAGATCCCTGACTATTGACTTCTATTCATGATTATCATCAATTTTGCAATATATATATATATATATATATATATATATAATAAATTATTAATTTATGCAAATATAGTTTAATCATTCAAAAAATATCTAATGTAAGAAGGAGCAGATATGAAATAATGATTAGGTATCGTTGAATCCACTGATAAATGAAGGTATTTTACTTCATATCTTTGATTTTGCTCAGCATAATTATTTTGCAGTT
>CABFPE010000403.1:135845-158366 GCA_900660155.1 Hofstenia miamia | reverse complement strand
TTTTTATTCTTTCGACTCCAGATTTGTATTTCTCCGTTTGAATGCAATTCGACAAAGTTGTAAGTTTGTTGTGGTAGTTGTCATTATCCAATCATTTAACACCATCATTTACTGATTGTAATCCTTTCCAAGCGGGCATAATAGCTGATAATCAAATACTATTAGGTGGTGTACATTGTGAGACAGATTGAAACTTTTCCTAAGTTGTTCAGATTATTTGCTTCATTCAAGATTTCTGCTGTCTGTGCGAATAACCATAAATCAATTGCTAAATGAGTATCAACTATTGGGCGTATCAAAGGTAGTTTGTTATCCATGAGAATATCAGTATATAACATTTTGGATATGCTTGTGCCACTATAATCATTGTTGAGAAATAAGTAACCCTTGAAATGAAAAACAAAGAAATTTTCTAAAGTTCTTTCAAGCAATTCAAAGAAAGTGGGAGTTAGTAGTTCTTCACTTTCAACATAAATGAAAGTTATTGAAACATTGTTAGTTGCAGCTGCAATGCTGACTTTTTTGTTTTGTGAAGATTTTGCAAGACAATGTCTTTACTACGAATGAAGTAAACAATATTGAGTAAATTGTAATCAATGTTAAGACAATCCATCATTTTAAGTTTGTTTATACAAATTAGTAATAATCATAAGTTTTTAATGTTGAAGTTATCATAAAAATAAGAATGAACTTTTGCGTTTAGGTAACTGCGTTCAAAGTTTTCAACTAGAGTGTTTTCATAGAATAAGAGTGTGTTACAATGAGCTCGTTTATAAGAGTCTATTATGAAAGGAAGGTAGAATGTTGGTAGAGGGAACAGTTTTTATGTGATAATAAAGTTTGTATTCATTCTTTGGTTTCTGCGGAAGAGTTTCTATCCACAATGTAAAGAGCTTTCTTTGTAAGTGTAAAGTACGNTCCGCAGGCCTTCTGTTGTGTATTAATGATAAGGTTTGGACATCAATCAAGCTTAACAGTTCTTACTGTTTTGACCTTTCAATTTATGCCTGTCAATAGGTCGTTGCAAATGTCAAAATCACCTCCAATGCTTTAATAATTATTGTCCAGATATATGCATGTATATAGGGTGTATTATGAATAAATATCGGCAGTGATTTTGCTTTGTAATGTATAATGAAATTAACAAATGATAAATTCTAAGCTGCTACGTTTAATAACACTTCGATTCAATCTTAACCTATATTTGTTCAAAATTTTATCAGCCCAGTATCAGAAGTAGCAATTCCAGTTAAGAGATCTCCTTCATTTCATGCAAAACAAAATACCTACTTAATTGTTAATGCATGGTACTTGTTATTCTGTAGAAAATTATATTTTAATAATGGACAAATATTTTCAGAAATTTTTGTGTAAAGGGTATTTCTAACGATATTTATACAATGTTTTTTGCAATGCTTATTTGAGTGAACAGAAAGATCAGCAATCCATCCTAATTGCTTTTGCAAGTCTGGTGAGAATACTATACAATCCCTGATGAAACCAAAATTCAAAACAAACACAATAATATTTTTGGACTTAAAATTCTGAATTGCATTCTGAAAGTAACTTATAGTCTATTGATATCAAAGTTTGAAAAATATTGAATAATACTAATACTGTACATATTGAAGATGAATGTGATATTATAACTGTAGTTAGTCATACCAATATGCTCTTAACAATAATAAACATTTTCAAGGTATAAGCGGTGATGATTACAACGCTATTGGTGACATCCGTGTGGTACAATATAAGTTAACTCTTAATCACAGCCAAATTAAATAATTGCAAGAAAACTGATTTTTTATAATTTTATTAAATCTCTATTTCCAAAGATTATAGAATCAAAATTGGTAATTGGTAGAGCAATATTTTTACCATTAGGAGGACTTTCGCAGAAATAATACTATTTCAAATATACTAAGTAGCAGAGGTAAGGGCATACTAGATTTCGACATTGTACCATCTTCTGAATACTGAACATAACACTAAAAATATAGTATTATAAAGCTTTGGACAAAAACAAGGGCAGCTTAACTGTTCCATAGATTACTACTTGGCCATAGAATTTACTAGATTTTTATAATATTTAGAAATCTTTTTAGAATATCAGTTAGTCACCCATAAATCCAATTGCAATTAGGTCCATCATTTTTTAGAAAATTTATAAATAGTAAATCTTTGGAATAAAGATGCAAAAATCGTTTATTAAAGCAAAACAGTATTTACCTCAATACCAATGCCAACTCAGTTCCCTTTGATTTTTTTACATCACCTTAGTATATGTGTATTAGGGTTGTCCATATCATGCTTGAAAAGTTGCGTTTGAACAGCACAATGCGGTGCAGTTTTGCTTCAAATTGGTTGAATTTTAGTTCAAAAGCGATGAAGTTGCCGTAATAAGAGATCCTTAGGAAGGTAATCAATTAAGTAATAAATGTCTAAGAATTCCTAAGCCAATTTAGAACAATAACTTGTCGTTTTTTTGCTTTGCAATGAAAAAGAGCGCGAAAATGTAATAAACTACATATTTGGTAACAGAGGATTCCAATAATTACAACAAGTTTTAGTGCAAAACTTTGTCATATTTGAGGCAGATCTAAATTCAACCAATTTGAAAATTTTTCTTCCACGGTGATTTTTAAGCGAAACTGCACCATATCAGGCTTTTAAAACGCAACTTTTCAAACATGACCAAAGTATGGACAGCTCAAGGGCTTGTTTCCGTAATAGTTAGCATTTAGAGTGACAATTTAAGAATGAAGTTATGCTGTTCTTATATATATATATATATATATATATATATATATATGTATATAATGTAAAAAAATTGGTCAATGAGTAATAAAAGAACCCTAAGTATATGCTAATAATTTGGGTAACTGAATCTGGGCGTTACACTTTTCTCACCTTGTATTTATGTAAAATAGAAAGAATGTATATCGTATGTATTTAAAGAAATACAAAGCAAAGCTTATATTTAACAACGCGTTGCTTCATCTGGTTAATGTTAATGGGGTAATAGTCTACAAAACTATTCATTATTTAAAATATACAATGTTTGTAGAAATTTGATTATTCATTAGGATTTGATTTATATTTAGATAGTCTTCAATAATTATATTTGAATTTTGATTTTGATTAAATTTTTCCCTTTCGCTTCATGCTTGTGTTGATATATTTCGGTTTTCATGTGTCCTTTAAGATGTTCATAAATGCGTACTTCAAAATATCTTGAGGTTTGTACAATTAATGAAACATCAAATTCATCACAGCTGCATTTATAGACTAAAGAAGACATAAAACATATTGGAGTACCATCTTTGTCCTTTGTGAAATATTTTGTTTTTTACTTGTAAAAGCTTTTTTTATTTTAAGGGATATACTTTTGTTATCTTTTTTGATACAATTTCCTATTTTTTGATTTTAAACTTTATCTATTATGTTATTGTAATATTTTGTTGTTTATCAAAATTGCGCCAAACATAAATATTTAAAATTCATTGCGCCAGTGATATATATATATATATATATATATATATGTTTATTGTTTATATATATATATATAAATGTATATATATATATATATATATACATATATACATATATATATATATATATATATATATGTATTTCTTACATTGCGAAACTTATTACTACTGTTAATTGGAAGCTCAACTTGATAATGTTCTCGCAGTTATGGTATTTGCACTAAGAACATTTTCAATTTTTGAATAATATTTAGAGGTAAGTCTCCGTATGGCAAAATGAAATTTCACCAATGCTACGTATTATTATCCACATAGTGTATATAAAAAAAATTTCTAAAAAAGTCTAAGTTGTCAATTTCAAGCTCATTTTAGTTATTTGTTAAAACTTTCTGATCAAGTTAGAAATTAATACCATATGTAAGAAATTAGTAATACTGAATTGTCATTCAAGTTTTATTTAAAATACAATTGTATAAAAAATACAAGAATTAGTGCAAGCAATTAATTAAATAAAGTAGTTTTTTCAAACTCTTGAAAGGGGATTGTGTGAGAAGCGTATTCAAATGTAAATTAACGATGCCAACGTTGCCTGTCATTTTAGTAGCTACGTTATTAAATTAAAAGTTATTAAAATTTTTCCTAGTTCTCAACATGCGTGAAATTACTTTTTCCGCTGATTTATCACTCAAAAGTTCTTGGACCAATTGTGTAATTATAATGCAAGAATATAAATGACTATAATCGAAGTTCTTGTGATTTAAAAATTAAGGTTAATTCATTCTGCACAAATTTTTAAATGATTATTTGTAACCTTGAAAGCCGAAATGAACGAGTTTTAAGCTTAGTTTTACGTATATGTTTGCACAGTGATAGAATGATTTATGTTTGGACATTTTGATGATTGCATGAATTTCACCTCATAAACGCATTAAAAATTTTTGAATAGTAGTATTGAACCTAATGTATTCAAGTAAACATTTTCAGTTTTGAAAAAACAATGTTGCAGGGGAGTCACTTTTTTGACCCACCATCCAGCTCGACCGAGATAATAATGACCAACGACCCGACCCAAGCCGAATGGTCTAAAATTGACCTACGATCCAACTCAATCAAGAAAAGCTTGCTGGTATAATACGCGCAAAATATTTTACCATGTAATAATAACAATACGAATCTTAAGAAATTCAATGACCCATATGTTGGAATTCTTGAATTGTTATCTATTAGTAGTCTTCTATTCTAACGGTTATAAATGACCTACGACCCGACTAGACTAGTCTAAGAGTTGATCCGAACCCAACTGCGAGTTGACCCATTTCACATCCAAAGAGGTTGTTCTGTCTTAATCTTTTTTAAAGAACATCACGCGCTTAGATTGCGTCGCTATAACACCAAAACATGTGCGAATGAGCAGGCATAAAAAGTTGCTTATAAACAAAGACCAGTGATTGTAGGCTCACATTAAATTTTCAATTAACAATGTAAACCTATCTACACCGGTTGAAAATTTCCGAAGCGATATCTTCTATACATTTTGACAGATGGTGCCGTCTGAATAGTCACATAGATGTAATTGAATCTATAAAATATAGGTACTCTTACGGATATTAAAAAATAAACTCTGAAATATTAAAACTTGAAATGCATTCTGAAATAATTTTGTTGAAACATTCATGAATTAAAAAAATTAACACAAGCTTTTGAAGGAATATATTTTTTAGGAAGCATCTGTGAAAAAATGTATGTTAGTAATGAGCGAGGGAATATTTTGTTTGCACTTATTGAAATTTTTTTGCAAGGGGTGGAGTTTTCAACAAAAAATTTGGGATATGTGCTACCGTACTCCATCTTCTGCTAAATTTTAAATAGTAAACTCAAAGTCATCCACGCAATTTAATGTTTTTTTTTCAAAAATTAAATGTGTGGCATAATTAATAAATGTCTACTGCTACTTTAAATTTCCTTAGATTGGATGACCTTCAGTCTATAGTAATTAACCTACATTATATTAGAAAATTTAAGAATTTGAGTAGCTCATAAAAATATACAAATAAATTCATACTAATTATTTTAATCGATAGTAGCAAAAACCACTTTAAAAATATTATCAATACTAAAATTATATTTGAAAAAGTTAAAAATGTTTATTAAAAAAATGTTTGATATTGTGTATTTAACTGAGTTCTTCAACCCAATTAAAAAATGGATATAAAAAATCAAGAAAGTTTAGAGTTTTATTTTAGGTAAAATTAATATAAAAAGTATTTTACAAATCTGTTTTGCAAATATTTACAAGATCTAATGTAATGAATTTATTCATATAATTAGAATTTGAGATATGGTATGCAGAATATGTTCTTTTCACGATAAACAAATTCGAGCTAATATTTAAACCTTCAAAGCTCCATGCAATACAGATAAAAATCTTTATTTCTCTGAAAAAAACTTAGCAGACACTATTTCATAAATTGTACAATACATAAATGGAATGGCCATAACTAAGTCTTCAATTCACCAAAAGCTAGACTGCATCAATTAATTAAAATAAAATTGAATATTTTATACCTCAATGCAGTTTACATTTTTCGAGGTCTGGAGACCACAACACCAATTTTTCTTTTGATAAATGAGAATTTTGACTTCATGCAAGCAATGATTTATTGATTCAATTAATTATTACATCTGTCAATCAATTTTGTATATAGTTCAGCAAATGATGCAGATTCATCAACATTCATAAACATATGTTTAACTTTAATCAGTTTAAATGAAAATTACTTCTATTCAAAATTATATTCATGCTTTCATTGCAAAATATATTTACATGCATATGCAAGAAAAACTCCCAGTCCCCTCTGATTAGATTAGTTTGGGAAAATATGCTATATTCAACATTAAACTGCCTAGTGTCCACTATAAAAGACAAATCATTTTTCCATATTCACAAGGAGTTTTCTCCAACTCTATCAGCAAATTTGAAAATCGTTAGGCATGGGCACGTCTATTGAAGGACATGCTTTAAAGCAATGATTAAGATTTCTATTAAAGCGCACTGTTGTGAAGAACGTTGTTCAGAAGGTTGAAAACTTTTCTTATAAAATGTCTAATTTTTGAAAATATTTAAATTTTCTTCATAACTAATGTTCATGTATTAATAAAGTTTTGAGTCCATGGAAGCAACAAAGAATTTTGAGGGTTCTTTGATATGTGTAAAAATATCCCAAACCCATTGAGGTGTTACGTGGGCAAAGGTGCATTCAAATTGAGCATAGCATAGTTTTTGAGCGTTTATTAAAAATTCACCTAGGCAGCTTAAGTTTAAAAAGGTTAAGTCTGAAAGTTTTTTTAGGAGCTGAAAATGACACAACATAACGAAATCTTACTAATTCAATTAATTTCCTAGAATAAATATTATTTTCTTTCAAGCGGAAAACAGGCATAGTGAAAAATTGCATTTTAAGTTTCTTCCAAAAGTACATGAAATATATATTTTGCTAAAATATCATTTTAAGCGCTCCCAATATCGGAATATATTTATTTGGCTTTTCTTCTCGATTCCCAGCAAATACCCAAATCACTAGTTTTTATTTAGCAAATGAAAAAACGTGTTGTAATTTTCAGCGACATTAAAAAATGTATAAGGAAGAGTGTAAGGAAAAATGTAAATGAGTTTATTACAGCAAAAATTAGTTTTATAATGGGTGCGTAAATGAATTTATGAAAACGGCTACAATAAACTTGAATCTTAAATTCAATGCAAAATAACAGCAAGTGAAAAGTTTTGAAAACATTCTCGAGTCATTAAATTTTTAGGATGTGCTCTCAAGTGCCATTCAGAGTAAATGAGCGTTTCACCCAAAAGACAATGCTTTTTAAGCGAACGTGTTTCTTTCGTACATTCCTTGAAAGGAAAGTAGTTAAATATTTAATAACTTACATGACGACAATTTTTTTCTGTTTGGAAAATAAAAAAGTGGCATTGTTTCTTATGTTTAGCTGCATCATTAAAGGTGTCAATCAGTCACGCTACTATCAAGATAGTGTAAAACTTTTCTACTAATATTCCCATCGAAGCTTTCATGTTTCATATGTTCCATATTGAAGTTATTATAAATTTGCATACTGTGCATGTTCAATTCTTAGGATCACGCGAACTTGCATAACGATTTTTATCACCTGGATAATTTTGCTTGATCGGTTAATAAATATTGCTGTTGAATTCAAGCGTTTTCATAGACTCAGAATCGTAAATATTCGAATTCGAATGAGTTTGCAAAACTTTACTGAAAAAATTTGATACTTGAACTCAATTGAATCTCCATTTAAAATACTGTAAAAAACTAATCATTTTACATCTCAGTTTCTTTATCAATCGAAAACATATATTTTTTAAACTTAAAAACTGGATCGAACTCGGAATTTTCTTGAAAAAAATTCGAACTTGTACAGAGTAAATTGATCTCGATAGCCAATATAAAATAAGATCTTAATATATTTCTTCTGAATGTCAATTTCAAGATCTAGTTATTGACTATGCATGGAATTTAGAATTTAATATGAATATTTTGTGCGGCACTTTGATTTCATTTTAACTCGTTTACAACCAGAAGCTTAAGGTATATTATATAATCAAAGATACATAACTAATAATCATAATATTTTTTTGTATCTAGGAGATATCAAATTTTAAAAAAGTACGTAGAGCAATTTTCAATTTTTCCTTGTATTCTAGGAACCTATGGATATATAATTTTAAATAATGTACTATGGCCTTCATTCTAATAATTGTCACAAGCAGTTATCGAAAAAACCACGTGTAGAAACTGCCTTTTCTTAACTAGCTTGAGGAAAATGACAATATCATACAGAGTTTATCTAGATGAAATTAAAAGGAGCATAAGAAGAGCTCACCCTAATACAATAAAGTTTTTATGAAAAGATCTCCAAGACATTTTAACCGAGATTTCTTCAAAATGTTTCATTTAGATTGCTTATGGCAAAAAATTGTTGTTAGTAATTTCTCACAAAGAAATCTTAATAAAATTGTAAAAACCAATGATTGTAATTTCAGGGGAATATTTAGGTTTTCAAGTTTCAAAAATTAACTCCATGGAAAGTAGGTACTTAAACTGACTGGAACTGAATTAAAGCAATTAAGTAAATTTAGAAGAAAATATATTAGGAAGGGATGTTATTGATTAAATAATATATAAATTTGAAATTCGACATTATTCTGTTGACGGTGTGAAGTGAACGTTCAATTTGAAGAAACCAATTCTAACAAAAAGAAGATGCAATATTTACAAGATCTCATCAATAATTCAACTACGCTGTTGTCCATTAGAGGAGATAGACTGCAAGAAATAATTGATAATTACCATCCATCGATCAGATAAATAGACGGATAGCAGATAAGTAAATGACCGACGTCTCCAAATATTTAGAACACGTATTTAAGCAAGCACATTGCCTTAAGTTGAACAGATTTTCATCATAATTGAGTTATTTTTCAACATAAAACCGTTGCCTTGAAGCAATTCAAGAGCTTTATTAAATTATGACATCAGGGCCTAACAAAGGAGATTAATCAAATTTATACTTTTCAAAATCAGTGAATTTCGCTATATTTTTTACTCAATGCTTTGCACTAAATAGACATAATTAAAACTACTAAGTCCATGACATACCCATTCACTATAATAAGTACTGTTATATTTAATATTTTAAGTGATCCCATCTATATTGTAATCTTAAAAAAATTATTGTATTTTGACTCTTGGACTGAAACTATATTTTTGATAGTCACATGAATCTAGTGCTATCATTCTTCAAAAAAATATTTAGTGCTGCTAGTACGCCTGGAAATTTACTAAAAAATTATAAGGGACACTTCCATTTATATTTTGAAAATCAAGAATTGCTTGGACAAATATATTAGAATCTATAAATCATTAAATCTTAACAGGCTTCTAATGGTAAATTTTTATATGAATTTATTAATGAAATATTTGATAGTGTTTTAGGTGCATCTAACTAGAAAACATAGATAATTGCTTTTGTGAGGATTTGAGAATTAAATATAGAGTAAGGACTCAAGCCTACCACTCATAGCTGATTAACAAAAATAGAGATTTACAGTCCGAAACACCACAGTTAAATAAGAGCAAAAGGCCATTGTGCCAAACAACATGTACAACACAAAGCAATAGAGAAATAACTTTCACAAGAAAATTAAATTGTTAATTATTATTATTAACATCAATTAATAATAATTAAAATAGCATAAGAACCATAAAAATAATTCTGCTTGCAGTAAAATGTTATCTGGCGTTCCTCAAGAAACAGTTTTGGCCCTATGTTTATTGTTGTTTATAATATTCCTCAGTTATTTATAATAATCAGTTATTTGCTTATGTCACTCGACTATGACCACCATCTCTATGCAGACGATACCCAAATTTATGTAATTTTAAAGAAAAGTGATACTCAATATTATCTCAATTATATTGAATCTATCATTGAGAAAATTGCAAACTTTTTACAGTAATTTTTCAACACCTTAAAAAATTAAAGACTAAAATTATGTTTATTGGTACTCAACCAACTGAAAATGTAACTCCAATTAATCTTGAGAAGTCATTAAATATTAGAGGATGTTTGTTCGAACCAGATCTATAAATGAAATTTCTAATTAGCTCTATTATTAGAAATTGTAACTATTATGTTCATTAAATCTCAAATATTTTTAAAGTATGTCTCATTGTCTGGAAAGCCTATAGAAATTTGGTTCCATGTTATTCCGGTAATCCGGTAATCACTGACTCTCGTACGATTAAAGGTCCCCATTTTACTACTCCAATTACTATTAAGGCAAAAACTGACTCTGCTTTTTCATGCGGTGGTCCCAAACTTTTCAACTCTTTACCAATCTAAATTAGAAATGCGGGAAACTTTTAAAAAAGAGCTTAAGCACTATCTTTTCACTTTGGCAACTTGACACTTTACACGAATAGATTACATGTATTTTGTAAATAAGCGCACTAGAGCTTCTACTAGAAGGATTGTGCGCAATATAAGAAATAAATAAATAAAAACCATCAAGCGCTTTGTCATTTTTTCTTATACCAAGTCGTTTTATGTTATGATTATTATTGAACTTAAATGCATTCGAGAATTAATCTGTTGGAACTCAAACAAACAAAATTACTAAAAGACACGAAAGAGATTTTCGTATAAAATGTTATGTTAAGAAAGAAAAAGAATGTGAACCAAAGTTCGTAAAATTTAAAATTCTCTCACTAAAAAATTAACATGAATAAGAAAAGTAAATGAAATATATTTCTCTTTTTCTATATCCTCTATGAAAATGTGAACTCTACTGATTTGGTATAGTTTAAACTTTCGATAAGATATGAAATAATTGATATCTCATTATTCTCGTTTCTACAAAAAAATAAAGATTACGTAAAAAAAATTTTATCAAGTACAATTAAGTGAAAGCAATTAACAAAGGCTAACATAAAATATTATTATCTTGAATGAAAACAATATTCTGTGTTTGATTGTATTTATTAGTCATAATAGTACACATGATACTATAATTGAACTTTATCATATACAAAACATTCGGTCAGGTATAGACATTTTAATAAAAAACATTTTTAGAGAGCTTCCATTTGAATATGTTCATACTTCGAGTAATTGCTCCTGAGTTACTTTTCATGTCATTTGAATGGTACACTTAATCAAGCTGCCTCTCCTCAAAACTGACAACGCAATCAAATTGTTTTGATGTATCAAAAATTTTGAAGCAATAGCCGCTTGAGCATATTACTGAATTACTTTTTAAGGGAATACTTCTTGCACATGCACAAAAAAATTTCCTTGTTCAATTATCATCTGTTGATTTTTCAATTTACATTCATATTATTTTACTAAGATCTTAGATATGTCACTTGTGAGCTTCCAGAGGTAAGACTCACACCAATGTCAAGTTACAAGAAGGAAAATAGATAACACTAGTAGGAGCACATTTATTGTTAATAAGTTATTCTACAATTACTATGTATGTATTATATATTTACTAAATTATTATGTGTACATTTACTTAAAAGGCTTCCATTTCAGAAGATATGTGTTCGTGCATTTAATAGATGCGATATTGTTAATAGTGATTGCCTGAATAACACTTCAATAGCTATATTTCGTTTGCTTGTGCACATTAATATACCCTACATCATATATACAAAAATATACAAATATAGACACATAACAGTTTTTCCAAAAATTTAACTAATTTTATTGAAATAGGCCAATAATTTTCACAATTTGTATGATTTCATTTCTTGAAAACAGGAGTTAAGTCTGACTTTCTAAATATTTCCGGAAAAATTGAATTGTGTATTACAAAATTATATACAAACAAAAGGTGATCATAAAAGTAATGAATGTATTCTTTTATGATTAATATTGGAATACCACAGCTGCCACTTGAAGTGTTAAAATGCATTGTGGACATCATCTTTAATAATTCGTGCTTATGTATATATCGAAATGAGAAAGACGTCTCTAATTGATCTATTTTGTTCTCAAAAGGAACTACGTAACCCTTATAAGTCCCTAGTTCTTTAAAAGTGTGATTTAATTCGTTCACTATTACTCTAATATCACTACAAGTTTTATTATTGATGACTAAAACGGTTATATTGCATGCATGACAAACCTTTCCCTCGATTTAAACATTGATTTATGAACCTCCATTTACTCCTGGACTGGTTTAGTTTATCATAAAATTGCTTGGCATTTAGATTTTGCTGATTTTATGCAACTGAAGTTATCAATGTTAGTCTTAGATCTACGGTAGTAGAATGTAGCTTTTCCCACATTTTCATTTTTTTTCGTTTTCAAAAATTTTAATATCCTTACCCTTTGCATTATGGCACTGACAAGATTTAACATACGCATACCTAAATAGTGCGGTTTTGTTTAAGCAGCTTATAATTCTATTTAGCAAAAACTTTATCATAGCACTTGAATCACTGAGAGTGTAAATGTAGTCCAATCAACACTATCTAACATTTCAGAGAAGAGATATTTGTCAAATTTTTTAAAAACTTCTTCTAACAATTCTTTTCCGTACCTCAAGGGGGTGCATTGTACTTAAGATATACACACATAAATACGTAGGAATCAAAATCTAAGCTGTCGAAGTTTGTCAAGAAGTAGTCAGTCAAACTTAAATTTCTTGTAGGTATCTTTTTATTGGTCACGTTCAAGTGCCTTGAATCACAAAGATCTTCAATGATTACATATACAGAATTTGAAAGATAGTTAATGTTCAAATTCCCAAGTACATATATATATTTTTCAAGTCGCAATGCATTTTGCAGCTCTGCCTCTTTGTGTCTAAAAGTTCCTTGCATTAGTTTTTCCTTGGTGAATAGCAAACATTTATTAAGCCTGAAAATTATGAATTGTTAGTTAGTTTGATTTCTAGCCAGAGGCTCTCAAACTTTTCATGACTATGCTCTAATTCCTTGGATTTCTGTGAATGTAGATAACGTGGACCATTAGCCCACCTCCTCTGGAGTCACCTCCTTGATCTCACTACGATGAGCAGCCAAACTTCTGACATTAAGATAAGCAACTTTAATATTGTTCTAAAGCTTCCTACTTTAGACAACTCGCTGCTGTCATATATTTTTGGCCCACGATTGGGCTCAATGTCGCTTGACTAACAACAACGCAAAGAGTGAGTTGATCAATAGGTAAATTGCAACATGGCAAAATATTAAAAGGCTTGCACGTGCATTAACAAATATTTTTGCATCTAGTTTTAATAACGGGTGAGATTTTTGTGTATACATCAATAATTACATGTTATATATTAACACTCAGGTCAGCTGTAATATTTAATAAAAACACTGCTAAGGTGTACCTTAATTTAGCAGTTTTCCTCTTAATGGATAAATTAGTTTTTTCAGAAGAATATATATTTCTTCGTCCTTTGGAATAATTCTTTGAACATTCACTGTATCTTTATACGATATTCCTTGCCGTACTGTTGCGGAATTATACCGGCATGGAATGTTCACGAGTTTTTCAAAAGTTTAATTTGTCTAATTATCATTGACAAACCACGTCGTGATAGATGAATGCCATCTTTAGCTAATAATCCACTATTTATTTGATTTCTACGATCCCCGAACATAAACAGGCCATGTACTTCTTGCAGCAACTTCATTTAACACTTGATTAAAATAGTAAATGCAGTTACTGCTTTTCATTTTTTCTTCCTTTGAGATAGGGGTGATTTCCATTAACAAAATTTTTTTAGGTGTAAATTTTTGGCAAACCTCTTCCATCAAATTTTAGATCTTAGTTGTGAAAGTTTCAATGGCCGCATCTTTTTCACAACTAAAGTTTAGGGCATCAACAAGACGTGTATTAAGCATGATACTTTCTATTTTAATGCTTTTGTATGATACTAAAATTTCTGTTAGATCCTCTGTGTTCCGTTCGTGATAAGAGTGGAAGCATGAGTTTTGATGCTTAATCAATTTATCAGTTATTACAGATTTCAATAAGGAGTTTCCTATGCATAGTATGGATGTGCTTGAAGGTATTTCTTTTGAGATGCTTTCTTAAATTTTGGAGTTTCGTTTAATTTTTAATTTAACTTGTGTAGAAATTTCACTTAAGTCAGTAGCGGAATTATTAACTGTAACTTGAGTAGCACATTCATCATTGAGTGAATTAGATTCAGTGCTTGTATTGGAATTTGAATTTACCGCGTAGTTATAATTGGCTCCTCTAAATAACCTCAGAAGTGTCTCTGCTGCCATATCTTCATCAAGTTTTTGAAATAGATTATGCAATGGAGTCTTGGCTTTTGCTGATATGTAATTTGTAGCTTCATTTTCATCAGTAATTAACTTGAATAATTCAATTGTATTTTTATCAACGAGCTCAGCTGAAAACCGTCCCATAATATAATAATAATAATAATAATAATGATAATAACAATAATATTAATATTTATAATGAGAGTCAAAAGTAATATATTTCCAAATAAGAATATACAATAAGCTAACTGTCTAATATATAATAATAAAATATAAATAATAATAATAATAATAATAATAATAATAAATTTGTGTGGTTTTGTCTATGTATGGGGCTAGCTCAATGCAGAAATTTTGTGTTTCGTATTTTGGTCCCCAATTGTGTTTTGTCGATGTAAAAGAGCACTTCCTTGTATTTTTCAAAATTTTCTTTAAAAAATTTTCAACTCTCATCTCGTTCCCTAATTCGTTTCAAAGGCTGTGCGATGAAAACTAGTGGCTGTAAACAAAAAGCTATGAGTTATTTGTAGAAGCTAGAATTATCAATGTGCGAAGGAGTAGAGCATTACAGGCGTGGTACTAAAATTTTGGAACTGGTTGGTTCAACTTTGTTTTGCAAAAATTATTATAAAGCGATTATTTATTTGCAAGTTATACAAAATCTAATCATGTTTTGAAAAAGGTCAATGATTTATAAGGTTTTTCACAAAAACCTTAAGGTTTATGTTGATACACATTAAAGTTAGTTATTTTAATACTTTCTTTATTAATAGTAGAACAAAAAATTTTTGGAAAAAGTGGTTTCTATCTTATAAAAAACACTAAGGAATATTCTGTCATCACAATAATTACATAAAAAGCCTGCAAATTTCATATAATACTTAGACACTTTTTGAAGGTGGATGTGGTCGTCCCTCCGCCCTTCCCCCTAAAACCGCGCGTGGAGCAGTATCATAAAAGGCAGCGTTGTTGGGAACATCAAGAATCAAGAGTAAATCTTTATTCTCTAGAAACTAGTGAGTTATCAGACCTGAGCGTCATCCAATCCTCAAGTTATGAAATAGAATACAGATTAAAATATTCATATAAAGTGTATATAAATAGCGAATGCTATTGTTTTAAAGATTGGTTGAGTAATACATTTTCTTGATTATATCAAGAGCAGTTAATCAAAACTTAATTCCATGATGTTGCTTTGCCTGTCTATATATCGAATTTGCTCAAATTATTATTCATCGATTTAAATTCCCAGCTACCCTTTGAAGCCATTAATCATTAGTGTTGAGTCAGGTCAGGATTTTTATATCAGGTCTATCAGGATTAATAAGGTTGGATCCAGTATCAGGTCAAGTCTAAGGCACCGCAAATCAGGTTCAGGACACAACAGGATCAGAATCAGGTTTGACAACATCAATGTTGTTTGATCAATTTAATATCATTTTAAATTTATTAGATGGCAAACACCTAATCATCTTTCAGTATGGTATGGTACAAGCACTTTGCTTTCCTGCTTGCTTTCGTCATTTATGTTATGTGGCACAAGCTAGAGTTAAATAACAGAAATAATTGACAAAGTAACGACTGCATATAATAAATGTGTTCTATTTATTCAACGACAATAGCACATGCTTTGTTGATTTATGATTGGCTTTCAGGTGATGACAAAGTCAACTTGTTTGCTCAATGAAAACTCTTATACCCACTTATCTCTTAATTGCAGTATAATTACTGTAGTTATTTAATTTCAAAAAATCCTAAATAATATTAAGATGTTACTATGGTTGCATTATTATGTTTTATTTTAAAAAATTATTAAATTTAAATAAATAAACATTAAATAAAAATGATTTTAGCATTGAAATACAATGTAAACGAGAAGAGAAGGATGTTGCTATTATAGAATCTCTCCTTCTATGGATATCAGGATTAAACAGGTTTAATACAGGCCAGATTTGAACGTGAACTCATCTCTATTAATGACATAAATTTTTAAATGATTCAATTTCACATTGCTTATGCAAAGACGCTTTTTTCTTCTTTGAGCACTGATGTTCGTATATTAGGATTCGTTTTCAGAACTTTTGTATCTTAGTTTTTTGTTATATGTCTTAAAAATCATTTTCTCTAGAATTACTGTCAAGAGGAAAATTTCTTTCTAGAAATGCAGCATGAAATTTCCATATTGCTTTTGGAGTACTATGGTAATTTCTTGGAAATATTCGTTATTTTCCTATTTTATCCTTTTGCTCATTTTTTTGTTTTTGCTGGAGTTCGAGTTTAAAAATTTGAAGCATTGAACGTTTACGATCAATGAATTTTGTTTCGGTATATTACAACAAAAAGTTTGAAAATTTGGAATCAATTTCTGTTTCTGCTCACAATGCCTGACATAAATAAAATATACTTGGTTATAGCAGAATTTAATGAGATAGTTTTATATTTAGATAATAGGTATCTTACTAAAAATCATCAAAGAACAAATTTGGGTCCATTTTAAGGAACTTGTTGAACATTTGATCTCTCTTTGGAATAAAATGCAAAGCGTATTATTTTGGATTAAATTTCTTACACACTTCATTGATTAGATGGTGTCGGGCTGAGTTGATTAAATATTCTATGCCAGGGAGATTGCATCAATGGATATTTCAATGGTAATTTCAGTTTCCATCCAAAGAAAATATTAATTCAGTCATGCATTATTTATTGGGTTTTAACTTTTATACTTTTTCATGGTGGATAAACAATTGTCTGAGAAAATTTTCTACGCTCAAGTCATTTTAAAGCTGATATCAAAGGGAAGGTAACATCTTAGTTAAAGACAAAATGCTAAGCATGTAGAAATCTGGAAACAGGACCTGAAATCAGAGTTCTCATGAGAAAAGATTTTCGTACCGCATATTCTTCCAATTAAGTAATGTTTGTCATCCTATTTCATCCAATAGTACATAGGTTATCTATTTGAAATGTGAAAATCCACACTCTTTTTGGCATGCCTAATAATAAATATTAATCCACATTGAACTGGATTAACCGAACTCGAATATCGTTTTCGTATTAAAATCACTTTGGCTGTTGTGATTCTAATAACTATACTTGTCCGTAGAGCAGGCCTGGAAACGGTTCAAACTTTTTGGACCCGACCCAACCTGACCCGAATCGTCTTCCTAAATTTGACCCTACTGCGCTAAGGCAAGCAAAATTATATTTGCTTTTAATTAAACATAACTAGCTAGAAATTAGTGGGAAAATAAATCCTTTTCTATGCATTGGTTGTCTTGGGAGAAAACAGTTACATGTAACACACCGTTCAACTGTTCAATAGAGTGTTAACATCTATGCATGTAACCACAAATTAATGTCAACGTTATTGATTAATACAACATGTAGAGAAAAAGTTCTCGATCCGACTTGACCCGAATTCGTCTGGTCGACCCGTTTCTACCCCTGATGTAAAGATGGACACATGCTGAAGGGTTAGGTCCGGCCCGTTTCAAAACCATTTTAATTAATGCAATTTTATGCTTATTTTTCTTATCCTTGCCAAAAAATTTCTTCAATCTTTTGGTTCGTTATACCAAAGTTGGGTAGAAACCTCTGATGATATATATACACTGAAAATGAAGAGACTAAGTTAAGTCTTAGACAAGTATATTATAGTAATGAGAAGTGGACATAGGTCCTTGATTTGTGGATCAATGATTCAGGTGGCATCATGTGACTCCAAGTTTATTTCGAATAGTAATGTGAAATTTCCCAATATAAATGTTATTTTTCAACTCATTCCTTTTAATTTTTATAGCATTCACTGCATTTGGTTTGCTTAACCTTAAACACCCTGGTGCCGTTTTAAAGGACAAACCGTTTTTTCCTCATTTACAAAGAGTTTTCTCTAAACCTGTTAGCAAATTTGAAAATCTTGGGGCAGGGGTAGGCCTATTGGGGAAAATGCTTTAATGCTACATTGAAAATGTCTATTAAAGCGTATTATTGTGGCTGAGTTTGGTGAGGTTTGTTCAAGTATTTATAAGGTTTTGAAACCATAGATTATGTGTTGCTTTCAGATTGAGCATAACGTTAAAAGTTTTTGAGCTATAGACTTTTAAAATTTTTTTTATAGGATCATAAAAATTTTCCAAAAGAGTTTAAGTTTAACATGCACTGTTGTGTAATAGTATTTTTACAGACAAACAATGAGAAATAAATCTGTTTTGTTTGTTCGACAGTAGCTGCACTGCATATTTTTAGGTAAAATGTAGTGCATTTTAATAAAAAATTTTCATTCAATGCGCTGCAGTCACGTTTAGCATTCAAACCTATTAATAATGTTATTTTATAACACGAAATTACAATGAAGGTACTTTTTTTACAATACTAAGAATAGGCTCTTCTAGCCACTTATGAATAATAACATCATGCATTTTGAAATTACTCTTTTGACTATAGTCAAAATTGCGGTTTTCCATTCTTTTGTTTATTAGTCAAATATTTTGACGAATAGTCAAAAGCGATTCCTGCGAAAATTGGATTGCATATACATGTGCATCTATTATTAAGTGGAGTTACTATAATTATATTTCAAATGTAGGTGACAGGAAAACATCTGGATGATATATTAAATAGCCCACACAAACAAGTACAGAATAGTTAATTGATCATTCATAAACAGCCCATATGTAGAGAATTATGTACATTTAACCGAATTCGCACGTTTCAAATTTTATAGAAAATTCTAAATACGCAATCAACTAACCCTTGGAACAGCTCTCTCTCTCTCTCTCTTTCTCTCTCTTTCCCTCCCTCTTTCTCTCTCTCCTATTGAATCGGGTTTACTCGGGTTTAAAACGCACTAAAGCAATTTTGACAAGTTGATTGTTTGCGCCAACAATCCTAACTATATGTGTATGCCTTAATGGTAATTGACCTGAAATGTGCAGTGTTATTTAATATCCAAATTCTGATTTTCTTATAAACTTGCAAAAAGTTGACTATTGACGGTTAGGCAAAAGACTAATAGTCATTTTCGAATAGAACAATTCCTATTTCATAACTTGACTAATCGTAAACCGCAAAAGTTATTTTGGGAGATGCTCCACGGCTAGCCTATTGACTATATTAAAAAAAAGTTTTTGACTATATTAAAAAACTGATCGTGCGAACCCCTTTAATGCACAGTAAAAAACGATTAAGCTCAAAAGCATTTTATAACAATCGTTTAATGGAGCTTTCAATAGAATAGGCAAGGACAAAACAAAGCCATTTTTATGGGTGAGAGGAGCACTTCTCATTATACATTATAATCATGTTAAAAATAATTTTATATTTGTCTAAAATCACAGAAGCTATGCTATCTAACAATGCTCTAAAACTGTAGGAATTCATTCAGTAGATTTTGAATTTGTGAAAATCACTAATTTTGATATGAATTCAACCAAAGTAATGGGATTTTATCAAAATTTGAGTGGTAATATTTTGAAACAACAGAATTCATTTATACACAATTTTCAGGATAAACTAAATTTTCCACCCTAAATTCGATTTTTTTACTATAGTTTGCATAGCCTCTATATTTATAGAGATAGTTTTTAAGGTGTCCTTTTACAGGAGAATAGAAGGAAACCTAAATTTCTGATTAAAATATTACATGAAAATTTGAATTCACAATGCCAAACTTGAGCCTAGTGCTAAAAATCAAAGATATTTTGTTAATCATTGCAGAAATATATTGTGAAGATGAGTTTTGCAATATTTGAGTATATTACATACTCGCAGCTACCAAATATCTATATTTTTTATATATTTACTTTTGTTGACTCAAGTGCTCATTTGAATAGTAATACTACAAAAATTACAAAAAACTTTAATATAATAATCAAAGTATCAGACATAAGAGACAATTTATGTATTATTAAATTTAATGTTTTATAATAAATGTGAAATATTTTGTTCATATTGGTATTGCTTTCAAACATTGACATTTTTTGATGTTATATATATATATATATATATATTAGGTCCTTGCGAGTACTCGAAATTCGAAACAAAGTCAGAAAACTCAACTCAACACTTAGAGGTATTAGTTTGAATAGCATTTTTTCTCTTTCATGTTTGACCGTAATGTAGAAAAGTCAATCGAAATTTCACTATTTCTCTCAAATGGCAGGCAATCAGGCTTCACTTCTCCTATTTAGGTTAACATGTTGTATTTCTTTCGTACATTTATATGGGGTTGTTCAACACAGAGAAGGAATGGACAAGTACTTGCTATCCAAAATTAGTCATTTTAGAAAATTATAATCTAATCGATACACTGGGATTAAAACCAGAAAATGTAAACATCATTTTTCAATACATTACTTATAAATTATATTGCATTCACTGAAGTTGGCGTGTACTCATGCGTAACACTGAAAAACTTTAAAGTTTTCCCACTCCGACTCATGATGCACGATTCCAACTCGACTATAACATAAAAGGCCAATTGCATGGGCCTATTATATAATTCTATCTGTTTTATTTAGTAATCTTGATCAAGTTTTGCTTAGTACTTTAACTTTCATTACCTGGTATTATAAGACTGTATTTTTGTAAAATGAGTTATTTTAAACAAAGTTATATATAGTAGATGAACGCTATTTGCTAAAGCTAAAATGCACTAATTGAGCAGACTGCTAAATAATAAGAAATAAATGGGTTGGCATGCTTGCATAGATGCATTAGTTTCCAGTTCAATAATGACAAAGAATGCATTAATTCGTTAAAAAGTAGTAAGAAAGTGTAAATTACGTTATAGGATTACAAATTTTTTCACTACAAAATTTATTTAAAACATTATGCAAATAGTTTTTTCAATAACACTTATAGAAAATGCTTGCTAAAAATAAAACATGCAATTATTTAGCGATTTCAAAAAGAAATAAATTTACATAGTTAAATTCTTTTACATTTCAAATATTTCTTGTCCTTTTAACAATTATTTTCATTTGCCGCATTTAAGTAACAATTTCTGAAGCAACTATAAAACAGAAGTATCGTTAATTCACTATGCCAATTATGCGTTTCGTTGTAATTGAGATAAGGAATTACACGTTTCACTATTTTATCAACTGTGGGTTTAAAGTATTTCGGGATCCCAGGACGTTGGAAATTTATCGTCAGATAAAGAAATGTATTTTAATACACTTTCAATATTAATGTTGTATACCGGTAATTTTAATTACTAATGACATACTACTGTAGACGATAAGATGTCTGCATTTACAAAAATTAGGAAATAGGAAGAAAATGCTACCCTACTAACTTCTAAAATATCAAAGTGAAATAAATAAACATATACATTAGGATGTACCTGAAAATTTTTGTACATTGTTTTGTAGTTTCTTGGTTCTTAGGAGCTTAAGTGATACATTTTGTACTAAAACCATGCAAAACAAAACTTCAGCTAAAAACATTAACTTTTGGAAGTTGCATATAACTTCAATATGTTAATATTACTTCATTCATTTGCAATTAAAATACATCCACTTGCGTAAATTTGTGTGTGTTTTTGGTAAGTACTACTAACAGTTCTGTGAAATAAAAGTATTTGAATTCTGATAAGACAGAATGATATCTTTGCCTACAAATTTAGTTCATTCTTCATGTGCAATCTTAATGTCTAAATTTTAGGCTATAATACTAAATAGTAGTTTGGGATCTACTTAGAAGTTAATAGGTAGGTTTCTCCAAAACTTTGTAGTCAGGTCCACCATAATATTCATGTACTTACTACATATATATATATATATATATATATATATATACTATGGAATTTGTATTCAATGCACGCAGTTTTCAATTTTCCATAGCATCCAGCGCCCTTTGTGGGTGGAGAGCCAGAAAAAAAAATTTATCCAAAAAAATTTACTTTGCTCATTTGGAATAGGGTTCTAATTTCTTATGTATGAGTTTCAAGTTTTTTCAAAAAAAAATTTTATGCCCGTATCCAGCGAACTCTGCTTCAGTGTCTAATACCCGTATATATTTTTTTGTATCCAACGCCCTAGAGATGTTTACAAAAAAACGTATCCATTACTTATATATATATAAGTAAAATGATCTCATATGTATATATATATATATAAACATATACTAATATATATATATATATAATATATACACTATATATATGCTAATGTACATATATATAT
>CABFPE010000403.1:82782-114745 GCA_900660155.1 Hofstenia miamia | reverse complement strand
ATATATATATATATATATATAGTTAATTAAATGTACATGTAGGTAAAAGCATTAAATTGATCGATAATAGGAAATTTTCATTTATTATCTAAATAACATTTTTCCAACTTTTCAAGACCTGAGCACTTCTGTCAATCTCATAGAGCAATTATATAGGAATATATTTATAAGAGGAAAACTATTGTCTAACCATAAAATCCGTCTAAATTTTTCTTGCTCATTATCACTAAGTTGGTCGTAACTTGAGCGTGTATTTACTTGGTTTTATTGCATATAAATCAATTCCTTATTGCTACTAAAACTAAATTGTTCTATAAAATTTCTGCATTTCCCTATAAATGTAAACCATCAAAGTGTGCTCGCCGGCGATATCAGTAATTGGTCTGCATAATTAAACATCTTAATTACATTCATTGTATCAACCCGGTATACAAATCGCTATTTTGAAAAAAAATTTTTAGTTGAAATTTTCTAATAAATTTTAATAAACTACTTCTATTATAGCAATGATGCAGTTACCCTTTTATACAATTATACATTAATTTTTGTATTGATTTACTAATGAAATTATTTCACGTCCTTAGGTTCTTTATTTAGAATGTTGTGACCTTACCCATTAGTAAGAAATTTAACATTTGAACACCATCTAACCCGAACTTTTGTTAACACAGCCCACGAGTGGGGTCAATTAGATGACACTCTGTTATACTCACCTATTGGATGCGGTCGCTTGTGACAATCCGCATTTTTTTTCAGGTGTTGAAAAGTGGCCACTGTATTCTCTCATCATGTCCGTTGTTTTTCAATTGCATTCTTTTGCGACGCGGATTGTTTGTTGATATTGATTCTGATTGGCTTAAATTTGTAGTTAAACCATTATTCATTTATAATTATGCAAAACAGCAATCACGACACACTGCAAGCCTTAATTCCAGCATTGGCATCTCTTACTGCATCAGCAGCCTCCTGGCATCAAACTAATGTGAATTTAATTACACAGTACTTAAATTGTTCAACAACAACTGGAATTAACTTTTTAACAAAAACTGTATCAATGAAAAAGAAGAGTATCGAATAAAATACTTTTAAGAAATAACAATAGACAAATTTCCGGATTATGTTTTTCAACGGTATTTTCGCATTTCAAGAAAGTCGTTCAAATATTTTCATGATGAACTGTCCACTACGTCACAATATAATCCTGAACTGGGTAAAGGATTCACAGAAGAAACTAAGAAAAAAATTTCATATATTGGTATCCGCTATCGAGCAACAAAGATGTCGTATTTTGATATTTCAATGGAATTTGACATTTCAGTCAGTAATGTTCACAAATATGTTGAGATATTTTGTGAAGCAGTTATTGAAAATTTAATGAATTGTTTTATTAAGTGGCCATCTGAGGCTGAAAAGATTAATATTGATAGCTACATTACTAAAAAAACTGGCATACCAAGCGTAATTGAGATTATTGACGATACATTGATTCTCAGAACAGCCCCATCGCATTTTTCTGAAAACTATTTTACAAAAGGTGATTTTTATGGAGCTCAAGTGCAGGTTGTATGTCGCGAAAACATGGTATTCACGCATATTCATACCGGCTGGCCTGGTAGTATGCACGATCAAAGAGTATTCATGAAGATTCCATACCCCATCCCTTTTCATGTAATCGACATCTACTTGCAGATTCTGGTTACAAACCACAGTCGTGGTGTGTTCCAAGCTTATGAAGAAATGGCTTCACAATGTTGCCCCTCTAAATTTCACTTTAATGCATGTGTGCGGAAAGTGCGACTTACTATAGAACGCGCACTTGGCCATTTGAAAGGACGTTTTCGCCGCTTACATTTTGTTGAAGGTGCTTCCGACTTTCGAATTGTTCAGATTATTTTGTGTTCAGCTAAATTGGCAATTATATGTTTACTAAGTGAGAGTAATGTTGAGAATTATATTAAGGAAAGTCTAAGCATTGAGGAAAAATGCAGGACTACAAGTTCAGCTAATGAAAATCTACCTAACTATATGATAGCATCAGAAGATGGTGATCTCAAAAGGGAATACATAAGAACTTACTTTTTCATCGACACTTAAATTTCCAAGTGAATTAATGATTTGTATTTATGCATTTTGTGTTTTTTAAAAATATATTGCAATTCGTCTATTTAGTACTTTATTGCATAGAAATAAAAATAAAATATTTTTTAATGTTGCATTAACAATATTATTTCAATAAATTTTTATGAAATTAAAAATTCTAAACCATTTTAACAAAATGTTCTGCAAGAATATAATGTTTTTTAAGAGTTTTTGATTGACTAACGATTTTTAACAAAGTGTTCTACAAAAGTGCTAATGTTTTTTGAAAGTTCTTTAATTGCATCTCCAACTTCTTTATTTTGCTGTAGACGTTGTGCACTTTGCCGCATTTGTTCTCTTTGAATGTCGAGCACTTCAACAATCAATTCCTTGGTATCCTGTCGCCGTTTTTTTGCTGGACTAGGATCGGTTGCAACATTGCTTGATGCCTTCTCTGTTATTGCAGTGCTTGTTCACTACTCCCTTCTGCAAAAGGCTCTGAATATGGGCGAAAACTTAGTCTGTTATTCATCAGTTCAAACCATTTCCATTTTGGTGCAGATCTGCTTCCTGTTTTTCTTTTTGACAAAATATGCTTGTTGTATATCTCTGTCAGGTTTTTCCATTTATTTTCGACCTGGCCTGAAGAAAAATCTGTTGATAGAGCAGTGTTTAAGCGATTTGCAATCTTGTTCCACATAATTATTTTAGTGTACTTTTGTTTCAACATTCGATTATATTCCTCTTCATAATTATTAATCAAGAATTCGACTTGAGCGTCAGTCCATTTCGACTTTTGCACAAAACTATTTTCCTGTTCAATTGGTACATTTGCACTAAAGTTTGTTGTTTGATTATCTAAATCAGTGTATACAGTATCTAATTCTGCACTTTGTAATGCTTCAGCACTAAGAGGAAACCAAATTGAGTTGTTCATTTAAAGTCTGCTATTGATAAATGAGGAATCAGAGGATTGCGCAACTTAATGAGGTTACCTAGATAAGTGCCAATCATATCAAAGCAACGAGAAATTAATTCAGTTGTTGTTTCATGGCCACGAAAAAAAGCCTCCGTGATCATAAGAGAATGCTCTAGTGGCCACTAATCCCAGTCCGCACCGATAAGCGAACGCACCCATTGTAAACCTGACCAATATTATAAATATCTTAACCATGTATGCATATATGTCACATGATATATACATTTGTGAAATCGGTAACAGGGACAGAACGAGATCGGGACTAAGAGTCACAATATAATATTTATTACAACTTTATATTTTTCATTTCAATTTCTTAAAAAATTCAAAATTAGCATTAAATTGAAGTTAAATTTTAGTAGCTGCTTGACAAAATTTTGTCAATGATGTTAATTAAAAGTATCAATATAGGTGAATGGATTAATTAAAATAACAACGAATACACACAATGTTGCAAACTATATCATTGTTTCCCAATAACTTCTCACAAACCTTTTACATTGGGAATTGCTTAATACTTAAGATTCTGATTGACTCAAATTCCAAGCAAGTTAAAGACACAATGCATTCAATGAGAAATCTAGTTTTTGTAAAAAACATTCAATGAGGGGGTCTATTATCGATCGAAACACCAAATACCCTTAAATATTTTGCATGTGAGCCCTATACGGGTTTTTTCAAAATTCTAGATATCTTCATTTTAGTTCGTGAGCTTTGATCACTTAAAAATTTGTTGAAGAAACCATCGCAGAAAAATCCCTATTAGAATTAGGGTTAAATTTTGCAATTCCTACGTATTCTCTAAAAATTTTATCGTGCACACCTGTTCATTTTTAAGAAGTTAAGTTTTTATGTTTACACATATTTAGATATATTTACATACATATGTAAGTGAATTAAATATTCTATTTCAATTACATGGATACATGAATGGCCTTCAGCATAGCAGTGATCGAACTAAAGATCGTAATAATAAAACTTAATTAAACTTTATTTAGTGTAAATTTTGCGCTGAAGGCAGAATATTAGAAAACCGATTCCATTGAAAATTGAAACATCAAAATATTTTCTAGAAAAAAGATAGTACAATTTTTGGTGAAATCTATTATATAAACAATATATAATATGCAAAACTTTTGCCAGTTTCCACAGGCAAATTTGTTTTTTCTTAGAATATTTGTTGCCATTCTTCTTAATTTTTTTTTGCACCTGGAAATTTTGTAGGCTATTTTCTTAATCATACGCCCAGTGTGAATGCAGACGCGGAAAGTTCGGTTCACATTTCAGACAATTCTCTTCAAGGAATTTGGAAATATTGGGATTTTTGCACATCTATTTTTGAATGTGCTATTACTTAATGGTTAACAGTTGTGCTAGAAATTTTATTGACTGAAGTATTTTTCAATGAAAATTCTGATTTACAAAATTTTTCAAATTCTCGCTATACTTAATCCTTGGGATATCAGGAAATATTAAGCTCATGAAATTAACAAGTTACAACTATAACCCTTCCCTGTTGATAGATCACAAATTGCGCAATATCAAAATTCGTGGGCAGCGTTTTGGCGCAAATCGCAATAAAAAGCTTCGCGTTATGTAAAAGAAGAGACAGTCGTCCATTCCATGGTGTTCTAAGATTCATCATAATCTTTTTCTTGACAGCTTAAATAGTTTTGATGTCACTATCACAAATTTTTTGGGACGGATTATGTTAAGTAACCTTAAGCAACTCAGACATATTCTTAAAATTTGTGATGATTTTTATTTTATAATTTTTAAGCTTTCTCACTAAGTAATAATGATATCTAAAATCTGAAAACACCTTCCTGGAAAATAATCTTCGCTTTTTTCATCCCATCTTAATTCGGAACGACTTCTGGACGGAACTTGGGTGGTTTTTTATTGTTTGAAAATGTGGATTAATGCTTAACTTACAAATTAGTTTTTTTGGTTATCTAAGGATATCATAACTTATTAAATGTTTGTCCATTTTTGCTTGATTTTTAAACTGATTGTCCAAATACATATCTCGGAACACTATTAGCAAGGAAATCACCCTTGTATGTTTTTTGTTTATAGCAGAAAAAAAGCAGTTTCTTCCCCAACAGAGCTTATTAATAACTCAGTAACAAATGTGGCTATTATCTGAAAATTGATTATCGCAAAAAATTCAAAGCTTCTTTGAAAATATTCAATGTAATCCTTTGAACGTAGAACAGGCATACATAGCCAAGTGTACTTTCAAGCTTCTGCTTGAAATGCTTAGGTAACTGTAGTTACTCTTACGTTGAACTTAAGTGTTGCTTAAGTCACATAACAACGTGCTCTGACTTCTGAACAAGTGACAGTGTTTTTTTACAAAAACGAATTCTCTGTCTTAATTCTTATTCAAGCTTAAATCGATTAATTTCATTAAATGTTATGAAATATTTATAAATAATTAAATTTAAGTAAATGTCTATTTCGGGATTATTTATAAAGGCAAATATTTCACCATGCCAAATTAGCAATTTACGTAAAAATGTATGCTTACCTAAACAATTTTTAAGTGTCATCAAGGAGTTTTTTTATGAGCTGTGACAAGACGAACCTCTAAGAATTAAATACAATTTTATATTTCTCTTCTGCATGCAGTTGCCAAATGGTAACAAATCAATAGAATACTACTTTCCTTGAAAGATTTTCAGTGTTTTTCATAACCTTTCCATATGATAACAGAAAAAAAATGCTTACCAAATATGTTTTGTTTACATGCTTTGAAGATTGATAAACAAGCAGAACTTTTTCTACTATTTGCTGCATAACATAAATGAATGAAAACCATTGTACATAATTAAAACTAAATCATTAAAACTTTCTTTGGCTCACTCGGGGTCTTGACCACAGATACAATCGGAATCAGCCGGCGAGTGGCTTGAAAGTTTTATTTAGTGACATGTTGTAGACCAAGTTTAAGGACTACAATTTATAATACCCTCAGATTTCGAACATTATGCCCCGTCTCTCCCTAATTTCACTTTTGAGTACATTAAATCCAAAATAAAAAATTAGTGTATTCGTATGAAAATTTCCTTCAACCGATATTAAACTTAGTCTTAGTGCCTTTTTCAGAAAACTGGCGCAGTCACTTGACTTCCAAAAGCCTTAACGAGAGGCTTCGTAGCATCTCTGATTTGAACAAAAGGAGCAACACACGTTTTTCTCATCTAAAGTTAAGAATTCTATTGAAAGTAGTTCCAATGGTAAATTGCCAATTTAGGATACCATCATGCTGCATGTATCAATCTTGTCAGTGAAGAATTTATTTTGAATGCCAGGTTACGACTCTGTCACGATAACCCATCTTTTTCCTTAGCACAAGATATCACTGGCTATTACTTCTTAAGTATGTTGATAATGTATTTATTTGAACACTTAACATTACGTTCCTCTAACTACAACAACAGAAGGAAGCTATTTGCAGTTTGCAAAACAATTTATGTATGCTTTGGCATGAGCTAAATAGAATCAGGACAATATTTTAGGAGTGACCCGAGGTGAGACCCTAAAAAGTTTAATCAGACTTCATGTTGGAATAAACTTAACAATTCATTGTAGTCAGTTTTTTCAATTTTAATGTAAAAATCCTACAAAAAAGGTGCGTTGTTTTCTATGTATAGAAAACATTTTAGGTAATAAATCAGTCTAACTCAAACTGATCCGAACTGACTGAACCTATTATATCTCAGTGTCACGCTCATTTAAAGCAGTAATTTTTAGCACCTCTTTTTATCATTATTTTATTTAATTTACGGAATTTACAAAATTTTCCAAAATATTTTTATCATATAAAAAACTTGTTTATGCATGTGCGTAGTTGGCATATTGCATAGGATGAGCTATCTATTTCAATGCGAATAATTAAAATGACCAATACTAATATAATAATTAATATTTAAAGCAAAAGCAACTTCTTTTAATTTATGTAAAGGAGACCATATTTCATAATAATGAAAAATATTCAAGAATGCATATGGAGTCCCACGCTTGACTACAGAAGACTTTATCTAAGTTTTAATATACTTTTAAATGCTACACATTAAATCGATTGACAGAAACACTCGTACGAAGAAATTCTCCCAATTAAACAAGACGTTTCCTCAATTTATTGCTCTTTGAATAGTTCCTAACTGCCTTTTGTTACTAAAATATGTAGACTCATTAAAACAATAACGAACTGGATCAATATTTAAGAAAGCATTCTACAAGAGAAATTTAACTCATAAAATTAATATCGAATTCCAAACATTCAGAAGCTCACTTTTAATTCATCAACTTTGAAGAATTTGTAATTACTGCTTGTCTCGGGTAATATTTTTAGGAAACTCGAAATATTGACCACATTTTAGTGCAGTTGAGTCCTCACGGACATTAGCTACAAAAATGCCTCAAGAGTTTTGTCATATTTTCTAGGCCAAACTGAACAGCTTTTAGCAAAAACAGACCCAACACAACATTTCCCAACCCATTCGCAACTACGTTTAAGATTTTCTCAAGACCCAAGTTGAAAATTCTCAAAGTCAATTCCTTTAATATCTGTCTGGTGAGGTGAGATGCTCATGAAACATGTTCTCAAATAACTTACTGCCGTTAAGTCGTGAACCACGCGATTTGTAATCTTGAAGTACAATATTGCAATCAAATTGTTAATCAAGAATTCCTTTACTTCTATTGCATGAACTGGTGATTTATAAAAAACAGTTAGTATCTATTAGTTACGTATTATAGGTAATGTTTTGCGGCTTTGGCTGAGGCTGTGGTTTTACCAAGGCAAGCCGTACCCGCGGTGAACGTCAGGCTACGGCATNACGGCTTCAACTTTTGTTTTGACTTTGAAACTGAATTAAACAAGGGTTTTACAATGAATAATGAGATTTATTCAAGATGAGTGAAGTCTTGATAAATTATGAGAAATATGAATATGATATTATTATTAGTGCAAAACTTTTTGCTAAAATTTTTTTAAGAATCATGATATTAGGCAAAGGTTTGGCGTTTCATAGCCAATAAAGTCACCGGACCTTTTTGACTATTACTTGTGGAGGACATTAAAAGCACACGTGTTCCACACGTGCAAGCCTAATGATATTGAGAACTTGAAGCAGAATTGTTGATGTGTGGAATGACTCCAAAATAGATGCACAAATGCAAGCAATGCACAATTTGACAATTTGAAAGAACTAATAATAGTTGAGAAAGATGGAGTTAACATTGAAAAATTACTATGGATTTTTGCAAAATCCTATGTGTTATGTACATGTTTGAGAATAAATATATATTTGCTAGTTCATAAATAATTGCTGTTACTGTTATGTAAAATGTCTCAGTATTTATAAAACGCCCATTACATTATTAACTTTAACAAACTTTAAGACACTTCAATTATTTTATGTTTCCTAATGATTTTAAATTTATAATTAGTTCTTCAACTGATTGCATTAAAAATGATATAAATTCCATTAAGAAATGGATGTACAATAATTAAATTTTCAAATTGAATAGGCTTAGCTACCCTTAGTGAAAGGAGCAAAACAGTTAAATTTTAATTGTCTACACTTTTGCAGTTGAATATATAAAATATTTAGTCGTGCTTGTATCATGTACATGGATATACATCCTCAAATGATATCAAAATATCAAAAATAAGTTGAGCAAAATTTATTGCATATTTAATCTTTACAATGTTCGCACTTTTTCCTTATTGAAGTTTAAGTCCAGTTCCTTCAAGCCGACAAGCAGAGGGTATGAGAAAATATCCAGGAACAGAGCGGACGCGGGCAGGATTAAAAACACTAGTTTACTAAGGTAGTTTGTTTAAGAGCTTTTTTCAATGTTGACAAAATGGGAGGCAGTTTGCCTCAAGGAGAGTAGTATTAGGTTCCTCGCCTTACCCCTTCAAAATCGCACTACTGACTGATAAAATTCCAAATGAATTATTGTAGAATTAATAATCAAGGAAAGAATGGGAATTAGGTTTTGGAAGAACACTTGTTTTAGGAAGTTTTGGATTTCCTACCCAACCATTGTTATGTTGCTAAAATCTTCAGTGTAGAAAACAAAATCAAGAAATAAATTCATAAGATGTGCTGAAAAATACTCACATTGTGTGTATTTTACTTTAAAATTATAAATTAGTTAGTGACTTATAAGCCTTTAATTTTTTTCAGCGAAAAACAAAATAATTTAATAATAAAAACAGAACTTTACCAAAGTCAAGAAAACTTATTAGCTCGAATTGAAAAATGATGTTGTCTGACACAAACTCTTTTTTGGGTTTTGAGTACACTCAATGATTTTTCCAAACAAGTTGCTTGAGCATACCCTACCAATTTTTATTCAATTTTTTTCAAAGTACTTATTATTAAGGTTTTTAATTTTACACTAATATTTGAAAGTTACTTGATGTGATTTGTGTTTTTAATAAATAAGTTGTGTGTAAATAGAATTGGGTAATCCAATTGACTATTAATTTAACTTCAAAATTTGAAATGCAAGCGTGGGAAAATTTATGTCAAAATTGTGTAAATTTGGAATTGCACGTTTCAATTGTGCTATGTACGTTAGCTAAGGTTGAAAAATCCATTAACTCGTTGGGGAAATCAAAGAATTTTTATAATTAGTTTTCCAAAAATATTTACCAGAAAAAGGCCAAAATTCTTTGAAACAGTATTAATGATCTAGTAATATTATTTTCTCACAAATTCAAAGTAATTTAATTATGACATTATAGATTAAACTTCAACGAGTGATGGCGATTTGTAAGCGAGGAGTTTTAAAAAAGATAAATTTGTGATTTCCATTTAAATCATTGACAAATTTGAAAGTACATTACAAGAATTGAAATTGAAAAATTTGAAGATTAAGGAAAGTGTTTTTTCCGTTTTTCACTGCGTGCCTAGATAAACTTAAGCGCTGCTGAGGAATTTTTTTTAGCAGGGTCCAATTAATCACACCTACTATTGTAAGCAGAACTTAATTAGATTTTTATCCTGCGCCCACCCGGCTCTGTTCTTTAGTCATGTAAATATCAATAGAATCGTCATTAAAATAAGAAATTATTTGGAACCTGAATCCATTGGGCCCTTTATTACGAAGATAAATCTGAATTGCAATGGAATTTGCATAGATAAAAGTTAAAGGATATCATATAATTTGAACTACAATTTCAATTATAGATGAACATTTGTAGTATCTAAATTAGACAGCGCAACTCAATAATACGGTAAAGTGTAGTGAAGATTAACGAAATACTTATCTAGATGAATTTTCGAAGCGAACAATAAGCCGTTTTTGTTTGAAAAAATATATAGCAATAAATAACTTAATGCACATTTTCTAGACACGTTGTTGCAAATTAAAAACATTTTTTTTATTTCTAACAAACATGTTAGCATCAATGAATAGGGCTTAAATGAGACAAATATTCTCTAAAAAATAGCTGTAAAATACTTTTTGGTACAAATGCAGCAAAATCCAATGCGATTAGTGCAAATTTTCTTTGGTATACTCCAGATAGTGAGCAGTTCTCAGAAAATTATTATTTCCTTCAGTATGCTTTGCAAAGAAATTTTAATTATAATCTGCAAAATAATTGTTTTGAATATTGTCAAAGAAAACATAAGATAGTATATTTTATCCCATCAGCTGACACATCGAAATTGTAATAAAAAGAACTATATTAAGAGTAATTTAATTGTATTTAACAGGTGAAGAAAATGTTAAGTTTCTTTCCCCTCCCTGTATATATATATATATATATATATATATATATGTATATATATACTATATATATATATATATATATATATATATATATATATATATATATACATATATATTATGTATACAAGTTGTATGCATATATATACTTATAAAGAAATTAACATTACTAAAATTGGTGTCAAATATTCCTACTTTAATGACGTAATAATATGAAAATTGACCTATATCTAATTACAACAAAGTAATTTTCCCACTTTCGAAACAATTATGCTGCGGGTTAAATTTTAACTTTATTAATATTTCGCAATTCTAATAACAAGTTTACCTTCTAATATTGAGCATTTCTAGCTTGAACATACTGTGCCTTCCCTTTTGGTTTATTAGAACCAATAGAGATAGTCATAAACCATTCAGGTTATGAGATTTTTTCAATAAACAATATTGTTAATTTACATTCCTAGGACTTTAAAGTGATTCACTCAATAAAATTCTACTAAACAATATTGTTCTACAATACTAGTACTACACCTCTAACGTACTCTCCAATCAAAATCTACCTCATCCAAATGGTTAACGTTAAACTTAAAACAATAATGGTGACCCATATGGAGTACTTTTACATAACTTTTAGTTTAAAGTCTGAGATTTACAGATGACGTAATGAAAATTGTAAATTGAAAATTCTTATTAATGTAAATAACTTCTCTTAGCTATTGTGTATTTAAAAAAGGTAATATTGTAAGTTCCTACAAATGCTACCTTCTCTATTTCTGCAAATTCAATACAAGTGAATTATTAATTGCTTAGGTGTTAATGAGTCACAATAACAGCACTCGCACTCTACTATGTGTTGACCTAAAACCTGAATCATAATGAATGATTTTATTTGACGGGTGTAGGCCATATATCCTGAAAAAATATCCTAGTTTACTCTGTCTATTACTAAGTTGCAAAAATGCATCATAGTTATTTAATCTAAACATGCAAATCTAACCTAAAAATTTATTGATTATTACTATAAATATTCTTTAAATTAATGAATTTGATGAAATTTGTATTCTCTTAAAACGGCAAAGTTTAAATTCCATAATTAATGCATTTGAAAACAGGCACATTTCTTGAATGCCAAAATAATAAATCTGTTCTTATTGACTTGAAAGGCATTTAATATGACAGAAAGAATTATTTTTCAAAGCGGAAATTTGATAAATTTGAAGCAAAAGTAATTGTATATAGATTGCTCAAATAGAGAGAAACGAAATTTTATAAAATTCATAATTGACTTTGATGGAAGTAATTTCCAAGGAATTTGTAAGTTTGCTTTCAACTAAAACAAATTCTGCCTTCACCAACAAAATTTACATAATAATGGAATATGTTGATTGCTGTAGTAATTATTGAACGTTCCTTGCATTACATTTGTTTGACAATTAATATATTCCAGATATAGAAATTTATAAATATGGTATGATCGCAAGCTTTAAATTGCACAAGATAAGCATAAACAATTTTTAGTATTATATTTTTTAAATATGCCTTGAGCTTGAGGCATTCCTTATGCATTGGATATTTGAATTTTGCCAATCAAGACATCAAAATACCACGCATTAAAGCACAATATATTAGTTGAATAAAAAGACTTTAATTAAATTTGCAATGTGATATAAATTTCTGCTAATAAAATTCATTTAAAAACTTGGAAATTAATCTTAAAGTTGTATTAAGTTATTGCAAAATGGTGGAAATTATTGTCAAGTATTATTAAATATGAACACTGCATTAAGTAAAGTAATAAAACTTTACTCAGTTAATTCCTATATATATATATAAAATGATGATTGCGCAATTAGTGAATTAGTGTATATATATGCGCATTATATATATTGGACAATACCTTAATCTTACATAATTTTATTGTTGCCGTGCAATATCAATATCTACAAGAAATAACGCATATGCCAAGTGAGCATCTTTATTCTGCTTGGTTATCGGCCGTCAAGAAGCACATTTGATCTTCTTTGTTTAGTTCTTATTGAGTTCCTCTCTGATTACCTTTTCAAGATTAAAGTGGAGTTTTCTTGTTATCAAAGGCAGCATTCGATCACGTCCACTCAACCTCCATGGTCTATGTCCAGGATTCTTCTCTACGTCAACCACTTACAACAAGGCATAAGGCTAATTAACAGATACCGCTGTATTCCATGAAAATTCGACAACAAAATTTAAATGATAAATGCAAAGTATGAGTAGAAAAATACAACATGACTTTCTGCTTAGGTGTAAATCTTCTGCAATCTGAACAGTTGCTAAAATCAATTGTCGAAATAGGCGATTCTATTATTGCTGATTCAATAGATTGTGAGAAAATTTTGCTCAATATATTTTGAAGGAATTTCACAAATTCGTAATTTTTGGAAATTGGCAAAGAAGCTATTTTTATGTAAGATGCTGCTTTGACCACATCCTTACAAAATTTTCACCAATGAACTTTCGAAAATGAAAAAAGTTATGTAAGTTCAAAGATTTGTATGTAGCTGTATAAATTTAATCATATGTATGTAAATATATATAAATTTTAATTCTAATTAAATATATATAATGTTTTTGAAAAAAATATCTTAAGAACATTTCTTTTTTTTCGATAAACGACTGTGATAAATGTAGCTTTTGCGGTATGCAGCATTTCACCATAGCCTATGCTACCATTAAAATATAAAAAAAAATTCTATAAGCGCTATTCACTTATATTTGCTACCCAATAACTTTGAATATTTAAAGACTTTCTCTTACATTGCCAAAAATAGTATTACAGCCATGATATTTAAAAAAAATACCACATAAATACATCGGAAAGTAAATATAGTCTAGGTTTGTTAGTTTTTTTATGCATCGTCTTTAGCACATAATTGAAGGGCCATGAACTTACTACATCATATAATAGGCTTCTTCGCACAATAAAAGGCATATTTTAAATGTGTTATTGGCTTTCATTTTCAATGCTATGCTAAATAATCTACCTACGTATGAAATTCCGCTTTTTTGATAATGGATTCACTGTTCCTTGACGTAAGGGTTAAAAGAAAATACATGCAATCAATTAACTCACAATAGTTCTTTGTATTTTATTTTCTAAATTTCGACTAATTATAGTAATGATACATTTGCTAGGCTTTTTATATTTGCAAAAATCTCTATTTTCTTCAACAATTGATAAGGAAAACACGACTCCAATTTTCGCCATTTTACATTTTTTCAATTTCAGCAAACGAAATACCAATATATTTAAATCTTGATTAAGCGCTACATTTTTTATCATTATATTTACATTTTTACTGTAGAGTTGAATTTTTCCTAGAAAATTAATATTGACGAAATTTCAAAAAGTTCATTTTTGAAGAGTTCGATGTTAACCCTAGCATAACACATTACCAATATTTATTATAGTTGCACAAAATTTACAAACACCAAATATTGCCTCTATTCATGAAGATTTCAAAGTATTCATTAGAACATTTTTACAAGTTGGGACACCTATCAACCTCATACATTTTAGTGGCACATCACCTACGAGAAATTCTCTTAAAAATTTAATGGGGACTTGGCATCCCACACACAAATTCGCAGCACACTAGAGGATTACTGGTGGCACATCAGTGTGTCGCGGGACGGTGGTTGCTAATATCTGCTCGGGAAAGACACAGAAGACATCCACTAGACACAAAGAATCTACACAAAATTTAAAAATGTATTCCCCGGTCGATGTCTTCCATACTCATATGATGTATTTAAAATACATATGAATTTATAAAATAATTGTAATAATTATTATTTTATTATTATTACTATTAATATTATTATTATTATTATTATTATTATAATTGTTAGTAGTTTATTACTATTATTATCATTAATTTTATTATTACTGGTATTATTTTAGCTTTGCAAGTATCAACTAAGATCATGAATAATAATGTTTTTTTAATCAATTTAGTTTCACAAAAACTACGAAAGAAATTCATATAAAGGTAATTAATTACTGCAAATTTATTTTACATACACTTGTTTTAATAACGGTTTTTGAATTTTTAAAGAAAGCAGCAAATATGCTTGCACAATATATATATTTCGTTCAGTTCAAAACATTTTTACTTTAATTTAAAATTTATATATTTTCAGTTATTTTTATATTCTTCAAAATAGACATCACATAAGCCCCAAAACCTGAATAATTTAACAAAAATAGAATATTCAAGTCATATTTAAAATTTCTGTAAAAGTTTTAAGAACTTCAGATTTTCTTGAAAATTGAGGACTAAGAAATATAAGAACTGCAATAATCAAAATTTTATGCGCTCATTGCATTTACCAACATGGATTTTACAGCAGTGCAATTTGTGTCCTACATGATTTCATTTAAGTAAAATGAAAACTTCTGATTTAATTTTACAATAGATTACTATATACTAACTTTCTTTCCAAAGATCAAATTCTTGACAATACAGCAATAAATATTGATAAAATCAATGTACTGTTCAGTAAGTATACATTAATTGAATAATTCATTTACGACAATACATTGGCGCTGCAATAATAATAGTGCGCCTAATATTTCTTTTAAGCTATTATTGCAATTACTTAATTAAATAATTAAGTGAATAATTCTGATCATTATCAGCTATTATTGGTCTTAAAAGCTCTTTGATGTTGTTTCAGGAGATTTTAGTAATAACTGCTATTAATAGATGCAAAAATAAGCCATTGACCTCCTGGTAACAAGAAAGTTACATAATTACATGGAGATATTCCTGAAAAAAATTAGTAACCTATAAGAGTATTGCTGTAAATATTTATTGAGATATATAATTGTTCTATGAGCTGTTCAAAAGAAGCTACAAAGTTTGAATTTAAGTAGTACCTTGCACGTAAATATGTGTGATCTAAATAATTGATTTTAGGTCATATTTCTTTTAAGAATATCATGTATATTCTGGCATTTCCGGGTTTTAGGTATTGTATGTTCTCAGTTCATAACCATTATAAATTTACATGAACACATCAGTAGGGTTTTTATTTCAAAATGAATGTCCACATGAGACATGGAAAGATCTCAATTATCATAAATCAGCTACATTTGATGCTAACTTTTCAGTAAATAGAAAATTTGTAAAGGTTGATACCCAAGTAGTTTGAAGCTAAAAAGCAATTCGAATTCTTACGTTCAGTTCTTTTATTTTTTCTCTTTGAAATAGAGACTAGACTTATAAAATGTGTTGCCTTAATTAATTTTGCTCATTTGAATAAGACAGATTAATTTATTTTGATATTCAGTCTATGAAATTTCAAATCACAAATCTCAAGTCATATTTATAATGGCATCTGAATTTTTTCTGAAATGCTAAAGCCTTTATTACTTTTGAGTGACATATAATTTCCAATGTACAATTCTGGTTTCTTCTGCTCCTTAGATGATTAGATTCGATTAAGGGATATTTGCATTAATCCCAGTATTTGAATTTTACTTATATTTTTAAAACTATGAACTTTGTATAATAAATATAAGTTTACGATTAAACAATCTCTTTCTCAAACAAATTTGATTATTAAGTTAAAAAAATATGATAATGTAATATTGATTACCAAATTTTTGGAACTAGTAATATTTTATACATCTCCAAGGTCTTAATATTTTGTTTTAGTAAACAATCACTTTCACATCTGCACTACATGTGTAAATAGTATTAATGGAGATTAAAAACATCATAGCAATAGGTAGATATTAAAAATTATTGTGAATATGTAACAGAATAATGTTTAAAAATATACAGAGTAAAAATGCTTTACAAAATAGAAGAACATAATAAAAACAATCCGTTTAAATTTTTAAAGTTAGTTTATTAAATTAAATCAAGAGAAGCTGGAATGTATTTTTCTCTACCTGAAATAACAAAAGTTAACCTAAGGTCATCAAAATTGAACTTCCAGCATTAAGAGTCCATCACGCAATGAAAGTTAGAGTAAGTTTTTTGACAAGTGTTTCAAAGATTAATAATATGTAAGCTGGGATATCTCATGAATTTTCTACAAAATATGAAAGAAACTACCAAATTTGAGTAATGTCGTTGGGGTGTTGAGCATGAAGGACTAGAAACTACGTCACTCAAATATTCAAAATGTAACTTAATGAAGTTTTTGAAAGCTTGAGTAGAATTTTAGCGCAATTCAATGTTGATGCTTCTACAGTTTTAAACATATTTTAGCAATGAGCATGCGAGATTTTACTAAATATTGGGGAATTTTTTTTCAATTAAGCAATAACAATTGTAAACCCAGTATTACTAATATAATTTACTAAATATCAGAACATATTACATAACATGATAACATTTAGGAATATACAGTCGGTCCCACATTATTAGTCACCCCCATAAAATACAGATTTATCTGACATTTCAGACAATGCTTAACTTTTCTCCTTATGTTGCTATATAATGGTTATTCTCTAACTTTCCAATACAATTTATCTTTTGTGGTTTTTGACTTATGGTTTTAAATCATAGTTAAAGACTACTTTGCCTATATAGACGGAAACTTTGAAAAAATAGAAAAAAATGGTTAAATTTTTAGGGGTGACTAATAAAGTGGGACAGACTGTAATTCAAGTAATTCAAAACAACAAATTTAGAGTGTAATGATTTTTACCATCTTTCTTGCAATTTACCGATTGTGCATTTTTGGACAGCATAGTAAATCCTACCAACAAGATCATTATCTTAACCCCACTAATGCAATATGGAAACAAATAGCTGTAACAATATAAGATATAAAGTAAATTAAAGAAATAATTGTAAACGAAGTTAAGAGAGATGTGATTGAATAAAATTTTATTGCTTAGTAAATTACTGTGCTTTGTATAATCGGAAAAACCTTTCCTAAGACCCTTATATTCAAAACAGCACTCATGTTACGTAAAAAAGAATAACATATTTATAACTAAGAAAGGCCAATCCAGGTAAAAAAAACTTACAATACATAAGCATTCATTTAAATTTCTCAAACATAACAAAATCGGATTAACTTACATAGGGTTCTGTTTTATTTATATAGTAATTTTGGACCTTAGCTTTTTGCCCTACATGGCTCTAATTTCTTAGCACCAAGCACACAATCTTGCATGAAATATGTCAAAATAAGAACCGCGTGTAACAAAAGTGGAAAGCCACTTAAAAATCAACAACTTAATGGATGCTGACACCTGTCAGTAGACTATTTCCTAAAGTGGGAAAATGAAAGTTATCGGTTCGGATTAGGTAAAAAACTAAGGTCATCACATTTCTTAAGGATCTTTTAACTCTTTAGTAGTAGAGGAAGTAAGAATTGGTATTGTGACGTGATTACTCTATATTTACTTAACAATGTATACGTTCTTTTGTTTTTTCATTTCTTCATGAAGCGTCGCATAAATCCATTTAACAGAAATGTGTTAAAATGAGTGGAATATTTAATTGACGACTGTAACTAATATCGTAAATAGAAATTTATCAAAATTTCCCTTTGGTAAAATGTTATGGTGCCAGCTGAAGATTAATATTCGTTATGGTCTTATTATTAATAAACTCAGAATATATATTGCAATGAGTTTATTATGAAATGTTAATGAACAAAAGAGTTTATACAAAACAATAGCTGATTCCATCATCAATCCTTGAGGGAAGTAAAATTGACTTTTTGAGTAACAAATAATAATTGGAAGTAACTGATATTTCCCATTAAATTTTTATGTTAGTTCTGTGCTTATTATGGTAGTTGAATTTATACTTCAAGTCAGATGATTTAAAAGAGCCCATTCTAAAATAACAAAAAAATTTTTAAAATAGTAAAATAAAAAATTACATACTGAAATGTTTATTAGATAATTATCGACCCAGCATTTTGCTTTACCTTGATCCCCCTCCCTAGAAATATTTTTGTATCTGCTCCTAAAAAATTCTCATCTCTCACATTAGAAAAATTGTTTCTGGTAAGTTTGAGCAATGATCTCTAAATCTATCAATAAGGTTGAAGAGAACAACACTCCAGTGAATAATGCGTCAATAAATTTTAATGAAAATTGGTAATTAGCTTTAAAATAACGCACGGGCACGTTTTTGTGTTCACCAAAAGTTTTCTGACTAAAATATTTGCAAGTTTCGAAAAAATCTTCAGTAAAAATTTTTGTGCAATAATCTATGCAATTACAGTATTTTGAGAGAAGAACAGCATTTGAAAGATCTTTAAGACTGATGCTGATTGCGCTTAATGATTTTCATCAATTTAGTTGTACCAGCACTTAATTTTAACAGGTAATTGTTTTGTCTTAATTATTCTGTCATTTCAAAATATTGTAACCTCTTGATTTAATTTAGCTCAATTTTCTTATTTTTGTATTGCCTTGCGTCAGTTCCTCCTTGGAATAAAAAATAAAGCGCTTATATTATGAAATTAGTCGATTGTAAACAATGTATGTATTCAGAAAAAATTCAAGCAAATCTGCATTTTATTTGTATACTGCCTTTAAGTAATATATTTCGCAGATTTAACCTTACATATAATCTGCTTAATGGATCTGTTAACATATCTGTTTTATAATTACTAGAATCAACCTTTTCATTAGCTAGTGAAATGGCACAAATTTTACTTTGTTTTATATATATATATATATATAATGTGCAATTCTCTAGTTGCCAAAAAACTTTGAAAGAACCTAGGTTCAAAACGTGTTCTAACACATATTTCGCTTATCTAAAATAAAATCTCTGTGTTATTTTCTGTTATTAAACCAAATTTAATAAAAAATCTAGTAAATTAAATTATTGAAGGAATAATTGACGATAAAATTATAAAAACGATTAATCTCAAAATTAATCGGTTGTTAAAATTCTGGTCATACGTGCTATTTTTAGATACATTCCATTCAAAATTAATGCATATATATATATATATATATATATATATATACACATATATAATATATATATATATAACTATACATATATACATATATACATATATATATATAACATAAATATATTTATTTCTATATATATACATATATAAAATATATATATATATATATATATATATATATATATATATATATATATGTATGCATATGTATCCTACTTTTTGATATTCAATCAAAAAAAAATTATGAACTACATGTCAAACTTTCTTACATTATAATATTTATACTAACGAAACGAAAAATTGTTAAGGCAGAATGTTATCGCTTTTCTCGAGTTTCACTGATAAATTGCTCAGAATATTCATTTTGCTACAAAAAAGCTTAATTAATTTTCAAAATAGTATTAAAAAGTTATACTATTGCTCAATAACTTTACTATAAAGTGTTTGAAATTAAGCTGAAAAGTTGTAAATGGAATTCTACACTTATAAAGGAATTCAAGAATGCGTTAAGCGCAAAACCTTTGATTTAATTTACAAAATTTCGCAGCTTTTTTTATAAAAGCCTATTAATTTGAATACGTTTTCAATAAACTATCACTTCCTTAGATAATTGCTACCAAGAGAGTACATCTATAGTTATTGTTGTTGGTAAATATTTATTGACATTTCGATGAAAACACTCCTGAATTTTCGATGCTTCATTAATTGGTACAGTAAAATTCTTTGCTATTGTTTGCTGAAGTGGGTTTGAATTTTATTCCACGACTTCATGAACGCTTCGTACTTGCAACAGTTTTCTATTAGCAAGGGATGTGAAAGGAAAAATGGTGAACATTTCAATTCGAATTTAGAAACGATTGTTTTTTCATTTTAAGTTTGGTCCAGCACATTAGAGATATTTACAATTGTCATTTGAGAATAATCACAACACATTGTAAGAGTGAGCATCGGTCAGGGAAAAACATGGTCTGGAAAACGATATATATATATATAATAATTGAACGTGACACCTTTTGTAATACGGAGCACAACAACCGAATAAAACAAGGAAGTATAAAATTTCCAGCAATTATCTCTTAATAATAGAAGTTGTTTTATTAATATATAATATATTTGAATATAAAATAATTTTACAATTTTTTTTAATACATCATTATTGCGTATAGTCAGGTGTCTTTATCAAGGGCCAATGCTAATCGCGGTACATTTACAAATTGAAAATAGACTTTGATAACGTATTACCATTCTATATCTCATTTGTATTAGGTTGCAGTGAAAAGCGTACCTTTTGATTTTAAAAAAAGGAGTTCTAAAAAGCTGTCTCTACTTCTAAAACCACATTTGTCATCTTAATTGTGCTGGCTATCCCCTATTTTCACTTGGAAAGGAGGAAAATGGAAAAATCGTCCAATCTTACAGTAATTGCCTGGTCACTACACCATTTTGTACAGCTTTACAAACCGAAGAGAACCCATATAAACTTTCCCAGGTTTTCATATTTTTTTGTCAAGAGAAGCACTTAAATTTTTCAAGTATTAAAAAAGCATTACAAATATAAATTTCAATGACAACATTGAAATTTAATGGAAAACTTAAACAAGTATATTGACAAGGGAAATAAGGAAAACCTGGGAAAGTATATATTGGTTTTCGCAGTTATTGAAGCTCTTGAAAATTGTGTACAGTATAAGGCCGTACTTATAAAATTGCTGCAGGTTGAAAAAGTGTGTTTCTAATTATTTATATTAACTCTTGTTTATTATTAAATAAATAATGTTTAAAAAATAATATGTTCTGAACTTTTACTTATGTAAGAAAATATCAAATGTTCGCTATAATCACATTGAAAACGTTAGTGTTTCTTATTGCTTGCAAAATTTTGAAAAAATAAAGGTCAAAAAATAAAAACTAAAAAAACTCTATCTAAACTTGGCCACGTCAATTTAATCTGAATTACTCAAGGATATAAATAGGAATTTAACAAGGAGTATATCCAGTATATAGTCTTTGAATAGAAGCTTTGTTACTAAGGTGAGTCTAAATATTATTGCAATAATGTTATTTAATATCAGGATTAGGCCTCTGTCATTGCTGCCAATTTTTTTGAAAACTGCTTTTAAATATTTCCTTACTTTAATATGTTGTGTTGTTTTTTCCTTTGAAATAGGTTATCAATATATATATATATATATATATATATATATATATATGTATGTGTATATGTATATATATTTATATATATAATGATTTTATAACGTATATTATTAAATACGGTTACAATGAATGTACTGAAATGGTTAGAAGGCTATTCTATGAAGCAAGAATCTGATATGAACTCATTAAATATTAACATAAATGAGCTGGACCTGCTTTGATTTCAAAATTATTTGAAACTAAGATCCCATACAGTTGGAGCAGCAGCAACTTTATGTCAATTAATTTTGATTAACAAAGCTGCTTGGTTTGAGATAAACTTAAGCTTGTGTAATATTAATTTTTGCAAAATTGCATTTACAAACCACGCTTCCACGCTTCCATGAACAGAAAAGGCAAAACTTAAAACATTATTAATGATATACATATTCAATACATTCGCAAAAGTTGTTTGCAATCTTCGCTTATATTGCACGCATTATATCTTAATCCAAATAATTTTATACTGAAATGAATGCATTTCCTATTGCAACTGATGCAGAAATAAGTGACAAGAGTGCCATACAAAATGTCTGATGTGAATTGGCTTTGCCACAGTTATTAAGTTTTGCAATTTTTTGAGATTTTTTCGAGATATAATCTACAGTAACTTAAGCGTACAGATAAGTTTGTAAGTCCTTACAATGCAGTCAAATCAAGCATTTAAAATCGACTATCTGGATAATGATAATCGGAGATATTATCGATAAGATTATCTATCGCAATTTTTAAAAATATCGATTGATCTATGGGTTTCTTTCAATAACTGCTATATTCGGCATGCACATTTATGACAAGAGATTGAAAAAACCCTGAACTTAATTTCTTGTACATCCAATGTTGTTTAATGTTTTTTCAGTCATGTGAAAAAATAGTTTTATCGTAAAACACTTCTGCTAAATTAGAAAGTAAAAAGTTTTTTGTAGCAAATGTTTTTGGAGCATAAAATCTCAATAAAGTGGTTGAAATTTGTTAACAATCGATATTTACGATAATCGATTTATCTATTAATATATATTAAACGATCCAAAGACCAATAGCAGAGTTGTAATTTTAGAAACTGGTCTGTTCAGTTTGATTTGAAAGCAGCATAAAACGGTTCAAAATTTTGAAAATTATGCAATTACGTCACTGTAGTGAAATAAAAATACTAAAGGTCTGGGTCAAAATTTACAAAATTTCCGTAATGTCATGTTTTCCAGTACACGGCCAAATCAAAATGAAATTTTGATGACATGAAGCCTGCTCTAAAGGATCAACTTGAGTTATTGATGAATACAATAAATATAATAAATAAATTAATCAAATTTTTACTAAAAAGCGATGTGTTGATCCTCTTTTGTTCGAGTCAAATAAAACGAAATTTTTCATCAACAATTTTGATGTTTAATTTGTCAATTACCTAGACTTCAGTAAAAGTTGTTTACAAGTCTGTCCCGGATATGCGAATGAATATATATTTCGGTTTGAAACGATTTATGTTTGTGAATAAATAGGAATTCAAATGTTCATTTTCCTTTTTACTGATTTTTTATGCAATTTTTTTGAATTGCAACGGCTCTAGTTACTAGCTTTAAACGGTTTCATTAGCTTTGGTTTCACTATTAAAGAGTTCAGCTTGCCTTTTGAAAATTGCAATCTTTTGCAAAGCTGATCTATAGGAACGCAGACACTATTATTGTTATCGATGATTTTTCAGCCTTTATTCCAATTCACTGAATATCACTGAATAGGACAACCTAAATTTTATTCGTACTCAAAAAATCTACTGAGAAAGATGATTAATTATTGTAACGAAAGGGGATTAGTAAAACATTTTCTATGCGTTCAAAGACCACATTGTTTAGTTTTCAGATATCAGAGCACTATTCATGGACCATGAAACACCGTACTGCGCACCCTATTCTAATAAAATAATTTTCTTGACATAATCTTCAACACTTAAACAGTGCACAAATTCATAATTTTTCAGTTTTTGAACGTTTCAAAATCTAATAATTCCATCGCTCGATGTGTAGAATAAAATTTCATGGACACAATTGTAACATTCTTCATTTCAATTTGAATATCAAATTATAATAGTATAGAAATGTGACAATCAGCAAGGCTAGAGCTTTGTGAATATTGATATACAACATCCATTACTCTTAGCCTGCTATTGGCAGGCAGAATCTTTAACGTCGCAAACCGTTTTGTCTATATCTTCTAACAATTTGGGTGGACCCGTGACCGCGTGTAAGTTATTTAAGGAGTTAAAAGCGCTTAAGAAATTTGTATTGAAACCTTCACAAATTGGGAATAATGTATGTGCTTTTAGGATTAATTTTTTTTAAAATTTGATTAAATTACAAGAAATGTGACTGGATTCATCGAAAAAAAATCTGATTTCCCCAAGCAATTTGTGTATTTTAATAGATGCATTTAATCACCATATTGGCTCTCATGTTAAATAGAGGGCAAATATTAATATATTACTTAGTACGTCATAGCTTTTTGAAAGGCAAAGAGTATAGTAATTAACAGTTGTTAGAAGAATAAAAATATTTAAATTAAAAAAATTATTTTCCCCAATAATAAATGCAAAATATTGTTTTAAAGTAGTTTTTCAGTCATTTATGTGCTCTTGAAAATGCTGATAGTAATGCTCTAAATGCCATTCATTGTCTACATGACGCTATTGCTGTTAGCAACCAACCAGAAGTTATAAATGATTCCCTAGCAATTGAGAAATAATTTTGAAATCGCAGATTCAACGAGAAGTCATGTCAGTTTCCTAACTCTTGCTAAATAACGAGAGAAAATAGTAGCAGAAAATTGTTCTTTAGAAAAACTAGAGCAATTTCACAAGTAGACTCTTCTTTTGGAAGATGAAAAAAGCTTTTACTAGAAATAGAGTAGTTTAAAAAATTATAAATCGAGTGAAAGAAATTCCAGCAAACAAGTATTGAAGAACAATCAACACACTATAATTATTTGCATCTGAAGTCAAAACTATGGTAGTCGAAGGAAACAAAGTTCCCAGATGATAAGAATCAAAACATTTGCATTTAAATGGACAAAGTCTTTATGGTGCATGAGGGCAGAAGAATCATGAATTTGAGATGAATTATTACTGATATAAAAGTGTTCACTACCATCAAATGGGTAATAGGGTAATGGGGTAAAATATTTTCATTGCGCTATCTAATTTTTTTCGAATTTTACATTATTTGCTATCTACTAGATACTTAAAATTGCGTAAAGAAATTGTTATTGACACTCATTGCTTGAGATTGCCTTTTAGTTAAACATTTTTTTTCATGAAATTGAAAACATTCTTCAAAACAAGACAAACTTAAGTGGAAAGTTTTCATTCTTTGATGTGGTTTTTTTAGAAATATAACACTTTATCAAAGTCAGGATTTGCTTTTCTTCTAATATAGCGGAAATACATGAAACTAGTACATATTAATACGCTGATAATTTATGCTAATTTTTTCTGATATCAAACAAAAAACTTATGTGTAGATTCATCAAAATTGCGTAATCAGAAAATGAAATTAACATCAAGAATTGGAAATTAATAATTGATAGAAAAATCAATAAATACTATATAAATAACTTATTTTTTTATAAATTCAGACACAGTTTTGAACATACTTTTATCAAAAAGACCTTTCAAGTTTATTGATTTTGATAACAAGTGAAGAAAAAAACATCATTAATTGAAAAAAGTCCTATGATAATTGAATTTTCAACTCAAAATAGTTGTCAGAAAGCATTTTCTAGTATCTGAAAAACCATTATTGTTTGCTAATTTCAATTTTTCCTACCACTTTCCTGAATGAATTTCTTCATTTTATTGATACTGTAAAGTTTAATGTTAAGAATTCATAACAATGTATGATTGGTGGAAGTTAATGCAATATTTGCTTAATTCTGAGTCTTAGACACATTGTTCTAATTAATAATAGGAAATATCTTTCTAAAATTTTAAGGAGCTATCTTTTAGCTAAATCTAACTTATTGTGCAATTGGGATGTAAACCTAGGGTTTCCTTATTACTAATAAATTCCAATGTACACACCAAATCACAGTCACCATTTCTACTGGATATCCCCTCACACATTTACCAAACAATAAAGATTATTCGTTATAATTATAAAAATTACCTAAGATATAATTGAGCTTAGTGTATTTCCACCTAATGCTTGGACATAGTCATTAATCTATGGATCATCTCATCAATTTAGATGTTAAATTCAATAATCAAAATTTTTTTTATATGCATCTGCTTTTACCCCAATAAAAAATTGGACCATTGCAGGAGCCATGCCACTATTGTCTCATGTTTGAAAGCAATCAAGTTAGTAGTCTGACTGATAATTCAATGAAGGCAATAGAGTAATTAGGAATTTGAATTCCAATATAAATTCAATTGGAGTTAAGACTTAGCTACATTTTTTACTTCAAATTCAAGTAGTGAAAATCTGAAGGGAAAATTAATGACTAAATTTGGAGATGTCAGCTAAGATAGCTGTTGAGTTGAAAAATAAGGATAAATAGGTGCAATTTTCCCTTTGAGACTAATTATCTTTAACTACTTACATGAAAATGAAAAAGAGAAAACAAAAATATACATTAACTTTGCTTAGATTAAGTACTGCTTCATTTAAGGCTCATTAACTCTTCCGTAATCAGAATATTCTAAATAATTCTGAACTTTACAATATCTAATTTTGAGACTTTTTTAAAATAATTTTTTCAAATTCTTTAAAAAAGTTAGTTAAAAATTGCTTAATCAAAATTGCGAATATTCATAATATATAATAATGAAGACCAGAGTTGGATTGGATCTAATTGTATTTGTGTTTGCTGAATAAGATAAATTTTATTTTTATATCCAAAACATCATGATATATTTATTTTACAATACCTTAGATATATAAATAGTATATAAATGTAATATTAAGTGTAGTTGATTGTAAATTTATAAATTCCTACAAGATTTGTATATCTGATGATGATTTAGTAAATCCAAACCGGTTAAATATGAAGCTCAGCACTATTGTTTCTATATATATATATATATATATTAAGGTGGCCCTTATTGATAAATTTAAGAAAGTTTTGCCTCTGAATCTTTGAAGTGCTTCCATTTCATGAAAAAATTATTAGTGTAAAATCTTGAGCTATTTAAAATAGGTTTAGAGGTTGCGCAAGCTCATTAAACTTTTCCAGTATTACGGAAATATGCAATTTTGTTAATGTAAAGAACTTAATTAGAATAATAAAATAATTTATTGTATCTACCTAATGTAACAAATGCTTATATATGCTAAACCACAACTGGTGGAGGAGACCAGATCCTCACGCAGCGCGTCCCCGACAACACAGGCAACTACCTTGCACCTACGCGTGGTGGTTACCATTTGCATGGCACATCTCTCCTTTCCAGATCGATCAGGCAAATCTTTGGTTCGAGTTGACTGGGCATCCGTAAAATTGAGGAGGTTGTCTATTCCTAGTTGGCCTCTTTGTGCAAATATTTTGTGATGGGTTTTCGTTGGGTTGGCGAGTACTTTTATTAGAGGTTCTCTGCTCTGACAATGGTAGAGGTATTTCAAAGTCTCTCCTATCACAGACACTCCTTCCTTCTGAACTTAGTGGTATAAGGCGACGTCGGTTTCTTCTTATAATTTTGGATCCTACTTTCATATTCATTACTTTCAGTGATTTTCTTGAATTGACTTCTCCTTCTACTTCTACGTACTTGATCAATCTCCGTTTTTATTTCGAGATTTTCCTCCTCATTATTATTGTTGATAAGTTTGATTTGCTCAAGAGATTCTTCTGCCGCCCTACAAAATTGTATTGTCTTATGCAAATCAATATTTGGCTCTCGCAACAGCCTTTCTTGAAGTCTCGCATCTTCAGTAGATAGTATGATGCGATCACGAATTAAACTCTCTTCCAATGGACCAAAGTTACAATTGTTTGCTTTTGTTCTTAACAGATTTACATAGCTATCGATTTTCATGTCTGCCTTGAAAAGTTTATAAAACTGAAATCTTTCAAACACTTCATTACTACAGCGAGAAAAATAGTCGTTAAATTTTTTTAACACGTGCCCAAATTCAGTTTGATCTTCTCCAGCTTCCCAACAAAAATTGTTGAAAACTTCGTTTGCCTCATTTCCAATGCATCTAAGGAATATTCCGATTTTTACTTTGTTAGATTTCTCATCTGCTTCAATTGCTTCAATGAATAACAAAAAGTCACGCTTCCATTTATTCCATTCTGAGGATATGTTAGGGTTGTCGACATCTAGCGGTTCAGGTTTCAGTGATTCAAATGAAATCTGTCACCATGTAAAGAACAGTTAAGACAGTTAATTGTGAATTGACATAAATACGCTTAAGCACATCATTTGCCTTTAATTTACAAATGACTATGAATTGTAATTGAAGACAATTACAGTATATCAATGCCTACATTAGCATTGACTCTGCATCCTCTCAGATTTCAGAAAATTTGCATCCATATATTCATTTTTACCAAATATTTTTGAAAATGTGCATAAATTCAATTGATCTAATTTATGCTTAAGCATTTTTATGTCAGTGCATTTATATATTTTTTAAAGCTTCAGCTGGAAAGAATATTCAAAATGACGAATTTTTATTCAAATTACTTTTAGTTACGCCATTAGAACATATTTAAGGGGCAAGAACTCATCTTGATAGACAAGCACTTTTTCTCTAGATATAGCATCACAAAAGGTTTGCAAAGAAAAATTCCAAATAACACCAATTTCTGTAATTCGGCAAATAGAAATCCTTTCGTCAATTGCTTTAATTCCGACTAATTCTAGCCAGGACGCAATCGAGAGGATTAAGAATATCAATTCTTGTAATTGACTTAAAGAGCAGTAATCAAAGGAAACATTATCTTAGAAAATGTTCAATTTTTCCGTGATATTGCTCATTTCAAAGTGGTGAACAAGAGAACACCCGCGAAATCACTATCAGAAGTGGATTTTTTTGGGGGTGACTCAACTTATGCCAAGAACCTTAGAACATTTGGCCTACCTCATGCATCAATCATGGTGGATGCTGAAATCCAAATACGAATCCTAAATTTGACTATTTTGACCTCCGTTCAATCTTGAAATCGCGTAGGTGAACGGATTACGAGATATCTACAATTGTTTCAGCAAAGGTTGATATTAAGGTACTTATTGGCGCTACTTGCCCCACAGCCAGCAAGACACGACTTGAAACGACTTTATTTGCTTTATTCTTAACCTTAAAGTCAAGTCCAAGAGGCTAGATGGTGCAAGAATTTAGGAAATTTGTTTTGTCTTTCAGAGGAACTGATGTTTCTAAGTTTTCTGTATTCTAACTTAAATTTGGCTGCACAACAGTAAAAAAGTTTCAAAGGATATAGAAATGAGCTGAGACGAATAGAACTAACAGCAAGGCAAAGTGTCTGTTGTTTTCGTAACCAGAAGCATCAGATAGTTGTTTGGGGCTAAGTGCATTTGATAGCTTTCTTGAAACATATCTATAAAACTGGAATGAAAGTGAAAACTTCAAAACCGCTCAAACAAATATAGGCTTACTAACAGCTTCTAACGATTTGTGATTTGATGCAGCAAATGAAACAATTGTATTGCTCAATAATGAAGAATAAATCACAGTGTGCTTTAAAAATTGTAGAGAAAAGCCATAAAAATAAAAAAAATCAGTTACTTTGTTTTTGAGTCTATTGCTTTGATACATTATTTCCTATGTCATGTGCAAACTTCAGCAGTATTGCGCCACCACTAAAAAATAACGGGTTATTAAAAATCGGAGGAAAAAAGTTTCTAATGAAATAGAACCTTAAATTTTCTTCTTATATAAAGGTTACCTTATATATATATATATATATATATATATATATATATATATCCTTTGGTAAATACATATTACAATATTAGAAGTCAAGGCTTACTGAGTTTTCTTAGAATAATTGGCTTTTTGAAATACATGTACATTCATTTTACTTAATAATTTGTCCTTGAAGCTGTTTTAGATTAAAATACAGATGGTGATGTTATAAATTGAATAAAATTTCATATATGTTATTCCTAGTTCTTAAAATGAAGTTCCCTCATTTTTCAATCGCGTTGCATCAGAAAGTTATTTTTGATACAGTTGGCAAAATGATAATAATTGATATTGCAGTGATTGTAACTGATAGTTTATCCGACTTATATTATCTAAGGTATTCAATAGATGTTAACTAATTGCAGACATAGAATTTCACAGAAACCTTATGTATAATTTTACTTCTCTGAAATTTTTTCCTAGGAGAAAATATAACACTTTAAGGATGTAACCGCCTTACAAAATTACTGCGTCATTGGGTTTCCAGGGCCAGCAGCTGTAGGTAATTATCAAGGTGTCCCTAAAATGAATACACAATAAAAATAAATGCAAACGTAGTGTTTGGTTGCAATTTTTTTATTATGAAAGAGCAATAATATTTGCAAGTATAGGTTTCTGTTTTTTTACTGCTTGTTCTAAAATTGACGTCCACTTTGATCCTGTCGTACAGATTTTCTAGGACTTTTTCTTCCTGTTTAGAACTTGATGCTGTTCTTTGTCTTCAGGAACACTGTTTATAAATGTCTTCAACAGCTCTTTTAGTCAAAAGATGGCAACTCGTGTTGAAATTCCTTTCTAAATTGTTTTTGCACTTCAACTGCATTTTCATATTTCCAGCAGAATTTTAAAATAAATTTTCTTTTTTCGAAGTTAAATCTGGTTGTCCTTCATGACTAATAGGGCTTAATCAGAAAAAAAATACGCAAATAATTAATTTATTAGCTATTTACATTTATTTAGAATAATATAGTCGAAATTTTGACCAAGCACCTCGTTTAAACTAATTTTTATTGTGTATACAAGCTCAACTGAGTAAAAAAGAACTATATTCAAATAATTATTTGTCTCAGTTGTTTTCGCGTGTAGTAGACTACAATAACAATTTAGATTCTCCAAGTCATTGTTTTCTCCCAGGTTCAAATGGTTCACCGGGTCGCTTCTTTGAGATAGTCAATGGATCATTGAGTTGCAATGTTGACTCTGATACAACTCAGTATCGCACACAGACTAACACAGAAATAAAAACAGTCAGGTACACAAGCATTCTGATTTTATAATTCGTTAGTTTAATAATAATGTAGATGTGTATAAACCACCCTTATATTTTCAATGTCTCCTTACGTCTGCTTACATATTTTAATTCTCTCGTCTACGAAATACTTAATTGCTCTTTCAATCAAATTCTGACGTTTTAAATAATGGCACTTAACCATGCTTCAAATACATAGCAAGCAAAATAAATATTAAAAATAGACAAAATTGAAATTTTCCTAACTTACGATAAGTATAAACCCATTTCATTACTGAATGACCATTACTTAAAAATTCTGCAAGAAAAATATCACTTTAGTAGCAAATGAAAGGCAGATGTATAACTTACTATATTCAAACTTTCATTAAAAAGCCGATCATTTAAATGCTATCAGAATCAAACACACATACTATAAGTATTAATGCTAAAAACAGTTGTTTATGGAACACTGAAATATCTTTTAAGGACAAAAAATTCGAAAACTGCTTTTCATTTTTAAAAATTTTCAATCTTAAAATTTCATTTCAATAACTAAATAAATTCCAAATTTGTGTCTATAATTATTTGTGAATACATACATTCATATGGTTATTCTTACAATATTAAAAGTTTATGCTCTGAGAATATATATATATATATATATATATATAAATGTATATATATATATATATATATATATATATTATTCATTCAATTTCAAATAATGTACTTCCTATAAAAGACATAAAATAAAAATAATTACTTTCTTGATTCTTACTTAGAGATAGAATAAGAATTTATAATGAAACATATGATAGTATTCTATTGACAAAATATCTTTTAAATGCTTCTGTCCTAACGAAT
>CABFPE010000403.1:47991-70241 GCA_900660155.1 Hofstenia miamia | reverse complement strand
TATATATATATATATATATATATATATATTGAAAATAGGGATATAATAGGGGGTGGAGAGAGGTTGAGAGAGGAGTGGGGACAGCCGTCCTCCTTACTTAGCTAACAAATAGGAATATTAAAGTAACTTAGTATTAAAATTCTATACTTTCCTTAACAATAACTGTGGGATTTATACTGTTTACTTAACCTTCTTAGTAAAATTTAAATGACAAGGCATGACGTAATTTAATAAAATGTGAAAAAAAATTTTTTAAAATTATTTTTATAAAATTTGTCCATTGTCTCACATTAAAGTTCAAAAAAATAAATTTTAGAAATACCCTTAATATACAGTGTTATATATATATATATATATATATATATACTTATATTTGTATGTATTAAGGTATTCATTTCATAAACTATTAAATGTACATTGAATATTAAAAAAAATTGGGGGTTTATATGTGTACAAAATATGTAAAAATAAATGGAGATGAAAAAAATACTGAAATGGAAAAAGTGTTTGTTCGGTTGCGGTAGACAGAATGGATGCAAGATATAATCCTTACATTTCTTATCTATGTTTAGCTTGCTATACATTTATTGTAGCTCAGGTGTTTCTATTTTTTAATAAAGAATTGCAGTGTCGCAATAAACGGAAATAATTTGCATAAAAGGAACAACCGCAACTGCTTTCAAAATGGTAAATACTTTCCAATGCTTTTTCATAAGATTCTTTTCCCAGAGGTGTCATTTCTGCGATTGTCCAATTTACAATTATATATTTACTGTCGTAAATATAATTCCATCTAGAAGCAATCATTCTCAACAAATCAATATTGTGGGGTGGAAATGACTTGCAACTCATAACATTGCATGCATTCAATGATCAGAAGTTAGTGAGATTAAGCTATTTAAACATTTTTTTTCGAATCTGTAGCATTTAGTCATTTTAATATAAGTCATTCCATGTTGATATGTGAATATTCGAATTTTTAAATCGTTTGCACAAATGAAGTTACTTGATGTAGCAGTTGTCACTTATATATATATATATATATATATACATGCGTATATTACATGCAATACATATACTGAAATTAATGAGAATTCACATAATATGGTGCCGAATTAAGCAAAATTTGAAGGAACATGATGGATCTATTTCAAATAATTTTCTTAGACACGAAAAAATACACTTGTCTACATTTCCGTATGAATTTCTTAGAAACTAATTTTTCCTCCAAAGTATATTCATTTTCTCTCAATATAATATACTATTATTATTATTATTTCAATACTTCTCATATTTTCACGCAGGTTTTCAGGTTAATTGTTTCAGAGGTAAGTCATTGCGATCTACTACTCAAATTATCATATTCTCACAGCGTCATTTAATTTGCCTGTCAACTAGGGAAACTCACCAGTTTTCAAAGACTATGAGAGTTTTTCTCAGGATATAGCTTTCCTAACAGTGCTACCCTCTGTAGTACCTGCTCTCCCACATCCGCAATCCTTCAAGTATCTCTTATGCTTCTTACTCACTGCTTCTATTAGTACCGGGGCTACTTCGACCTTTATTAACAACCGCAACCTCTCTATTTCCTCTGCCAACTGCCTCCTGTAAATGTCTGTTTTATCCTTATCTTTGATTTATACATTCTTGTCCTTTGATACTGCTATGTCTATCACTGATCCCATTACTTCTTCTTTATCTACCACTGCTACGTCTGGCCTCCGTGCTTGTATCACCTTGTTGGTATGCATGTTTAAGTCCCACAGTATGATAAACCTTCTCATCATCTATGAAGTTCTGTGGCTTATGCTTATACCATTTGTCTCTGGCTTCTACCCAGCTGCCTGCACAGGATTTAGGGTACCATTCGTTTCACCTTGTCATGCCTAGCCTTACACTCATTCAGTGCCAACTTTTCATAACGTAGTATCCGATGATCTAATGTCTGCTACTCATTTTTAAATAGCCTACACTTATCACGTACCTCAACCATTCTTTCTATGGGTTTCTTCACCTAGTTCGCCCCATTGCTTGTTCCTATGCTGCCATTATTACTGTTTCTGTTTCTCTTTTTGAGCCTGCCTTTTTTAGCCACTTGTTGCCCTTTTGTCTGTCACACTTTTTGCATTCCTCCAGTATTCTCCATCTATCGCTCTCTGCCTATACCTTGTTTCTCTCTACTTTTATACTACTCTGGTATATGTTGTTTCTCTCTCTCAGTTCTCTTCTTCCTTAAATCCATAGTTACCTCCTATAGTGTCCCTTTGGGTTCCTCTTCTACATATTCCTTTAATCCTACCTTATATCTTTTTTTAGTCTTATTTTTTTATTGTTATTATCATTATATATATATATATATATATATATACTTTTGCAAAGAGTGCTTCAATCATAAAGTTTTTCCGGAGAAGCAAATCAACGCTTAAACTACTGATCCCAATGACGTTGAAGCTGCCTTAAATGAATATCGTCAAATTTAAGTTGACTAGCATTAACTAAATATTATTTCTTTTGAAACAAAACTTATTTTCCTCCCTTAATTATTCATTATGTTCTAAGCAGCTTAATGCAATTTTTATTAGAGTAATTTGTATAAGGCAGGCGGTCGATTAATTTGCTTATCAATAAAAAATTCATAAATTCGAATTTTATAACTCTTCATTGTAAAAGGCTTTGGGTATGCACGGTTAGTGTGTCATTAATATTTATAACAATGACATTTAGATATTGTGGTCATAAGTCCAATGCTTCAAAAAAACTGATTTCAGATGTTAAAATTCTTTAAACAAGAAAATCTCCAAATTTTGATTATTTTTCAAAATAGCGTCTACAACTAAAATTTTAGAAGCCTTCATAGTTCATTCATGCAAAGGATAATATTGGAAAACATTTCTCAGAATTTACAGAAATTAAGAGACTTAGTAACATTATATACTTTAACTTTGTTGTCAATACTTTTAAATTGGCATTAGTAATGTGGAGAAAAAGAGCATAAATGCATGTTTTCTTAAAATTTTTAAAGCGGATGTTCTTACTTTTAATAGTTTAAAGAAACCTTTCCGTACCATCTCCGGCATTTGATTATAGCTGACAGTTTTTCTATGCATTACTCAAACTTTCCAATTCTTCAAATATCAATTCTTTATAATAATAACACTGCAACAAAATTTAACTTTAAAAATTTACAAAAACCGTTTCAGCAAATTATTGTCAACTTTGATACGCTGATTTCAAATATGATGTTTGTTTTTGTTGGTTAGTCGCAGTTTCCTGTTAGGAGCTTAAACTGAAAATTTATACCTTAGCCAATTTCTTTCAATGTAAGATATTAAAAAAAACTTTCTTAAACATGTTTTTTAATAAATGACATCAAAGAATAAATGTGGTATATGTATTTTACAACATGAGATATTGAAAAATAACTTCATTAAAAGTGTTTATCTCTCCTTCGCTTCTTCTTGTGTAACATTGAAGATTCTCTCATTAGGCCCCAGCAATAATCACCCATCATAGCCACAGTCCACTTGTCTATATAGCGTTGTTCCATCACGACAATACGCTTGTGGAATTGTTCCCCATGCTCATCACTAACATTGCAAAAAAAATTTTTTTGGAAGAAATCTAGGTGTGAGTCCAGAAAGTGAACTTTCAAGGACATCTTGCAGCCCATGGACTTGTAGTTCCTCAAAAGTTCATCAATAATTTTACCGTAGTCTGTATTTCTGTGCCGACCAGGGAAACCATTCGCAACGTTACAAAATGATTCCAAAGCTTTTTTCTCAAAATCATTCATAAGATAGTGCGTTCACTATTCAGTATTAACTTGCGAATCTGTGATCCAATAAAGACACATTCTTTAACTTTTGCCCTGGAAAGCTTGGGAAATTTGCATACAAATCCATCATTAGAGGACCATTCTTATCAACAGTTTTAACAAATTGTTTAAATAACCCCAGTTTCAAATGTAGGGGTGAAAAAACTATGTTTTCCAAAGGTTGATGATATATGTTCTTTACTCCTGGTAGTGATGTTCCTCTTTGAGGCCATTTTTTTCGTATATAGTGTTGGTGACGGTCTCTGCTGTCCCACTCACACAAGAAGCTACAGTATTTTGTGTATCCTTGCTGCAAACCTGTTAAAATTCCTACAACCTTGAGATCATACATAGTAGCCATTGGTGTTCAAAGTATTTGATTTTTGTAAGAATAGTTTTCATGTTTCATAGGTTTCAAGCATAGTAACTGAACAGGCAACAGGAAAAGAAGGTACAATATTACCAATAGGGAGTAAAACTGCTTTGATGCTGTATTTTAAACCGTCAATGAATAAGCGCATTCATCAGTATTGTATTGACACTCAAGAATTTCAAAAAGGCCAAATATGTCATTACAGTAGCACATTTCACCTTCCATGCTGAAAAAGCGAACAAAGTCAATAGAGCGTTTCCTGAATGACGAAACATTTACTCCAGTTTCAAGTAGATTGCGTTCCTGAAGGTGAGAAGCCAATAACTCACTAAAATCTTTTGTCAAATTTAAATCTTTTGCTAAGTTGTTGAGATCTGCCTGTAAGAACAATTTTGGAGATAAGTTTACTTCACATGCATATATTTTCATCATGACTCTCTTCATCCGCAGATGTAAGCAGAATTGATCTATCATCATTCAGTACTTCCAAAACAATTGGCGGTATGGGAATTGGAATCAAATCATTATGATGTACAGGCCGCACAGCTGATACAATATTTGGGCATGAGATCTTGCTTGTTGATGCTCTTCTGAAATTTCTTACTTCTGTCATGCAGAAATAGCAGTCTGTAGTATGATTTGTGGGTTCGCGCCACATCATTAGTATACCAAATAGTAATTCAGTTCCTTTACTATACCATGTTGCCAATTACCGCAACATATGTGAGGGGACCACGATCTATCCTGATCATCAACTTTGCAAGGATGAGAATATACTGCATACAATTGTTGTTCATATTACGGTGATTGCGTTTCTGTGTAGACTGGCCACAAATACAGCAAAAGCTATTAGGATGCGTATTACAAGATCGGGGCATTGGCTAAAATATAAAATAAACATAGCTTAGAATGCGACGTTTCAATACAAAGATTAATTACGTCACCCACCAGGGTACTAGGCTTGCACAATCCAAGTTTTATTGGCTTACTAAAACTGCAAAGCCTTATTTCATTTTTTACATTTAAGGCAAGAACACCAATTACCTGCATATTTTCAACCCTAAAAGTATTAAATTCAAATTTTTAGAAAATCTGCGACTAATCGACAAAAACCGATATGATGATTGTAATCTACGCAAAGATCTGATTTAGAGTCAATGAATGTTGCTCTTGTAAAAAATTGATGTTGCAAGTGTAATGGATAGAAAAGAATTTAGCTTCTCAAAAATTTTCTTGAAATTTTACAAAATCACGAAAAATTGGACTGGTTTCATGTTATTTGATATTATTTGATATATAGCTGTAGAGATTAATTGTTTTAATAAGTGTTTTAAACAAGTTAATTTCAGTTGTCAGCTACATCTGGCTCCAAACAAATTATGAAAATGAAAACATTGTCTAAAGTGTTATAAATAGTTTTTCTACAAACTAGTTACAATTGTGTCAAAAAGTTTGATTCTATAATCTAATCAAGCAGAAGTTTCATACAATCAGTGATGACCAATTAAACTAATAGTTTAACTATAGTTTAATTAATTAGTTATAGTTAAAGTTAAATTAATTCATTTATATAGTTTAACTATTAACTATTTAGTTAAAATGAGAACGAAGTTTTTCAAAAGCATCGTATTTGACTGAAAATCGTAAAAATCGACTGAAAATTGAAAACTTGAAAACTCATTTGATTATGGTTGGATACGATGATAAAATTTCATTCGAAATTGTTTGATGTAATTTTAGAATTTCACCGATTATCGTTTGCTATATTTTACTTTAATTCTGATTAGTTAAATAATTCTGAAGCATTCAACAAATTCTGATTTTATTGCACCATTTTTGTCTCTCCCGCAAAGCTACGTTTGCAACAAACCCTTGTCGCCAAAGGGCTAAGCATTTTTTATGCAGACAATCACTTGCCTATTCTTTCAGTCTCCATTTGTAAATAGTTAAACTAATCAGTTAAATTAAATGAAAATAGTTTAACTGGTGAAAAATAGTTAAATTAATTTAACTGGTCAACACTGCATACAATGAACATTTTTCTTTTAGTTTTCAACTAAAACAGTGAAACTACCACAACTTTGTTTACAACTTTTTCCTTCAATTCAATTATATTTTTCAAAACTACTATATTCTAATTCAAATTGGGGCCGGTCAAGTTGATTTCGTTAAAGCACCCAAAAAAACAATAACCATGTGCACCTATAATGATTGATAATAAATATTAATGCACAAATATTTGTTTGTCATCAGGGATTTCAGGATAAACCTTGTCTTCCATATTTTCAAAAGCTGTCATATTTTGTGGATACAAAGCTTTTTAATCGACATATACCTAAAGACGAAATCCTAAGCGAAAATTATTCTAATGAAAATGTTAATTAAATTTTAAACCAATAGTAGTTTTAGTATATAATTTCTTTACATTGACTAGGTATTAAAATAGAGTTTTCATTACTACATATATATAATATCTCTTAAAAATAACAAATCTTCAATTAGAATATATTCGTTTCCGAGGAAAGCTCGATTGAAACTGCAAAAAATAAGCATTACACAATTATTATTATTGATAGTAATTTTGAATCGATTCACAACTAAAAATTAAAAAAATCGAAATCTGTGAAAAAACGAAGTAATTTCGATGTGTTTTTTAGTTGCAATGAGACAAGTTGACACACAATCAGTGGTGTATTAGAAAATAAAATTTTGGATGCTTGATCTTGGGATTTCATTTGATTACTGTGTTAGCGTATTTTGTTTCTTTGATGAATTGTTATTTTTAATTTACTAACAAAGATCCTACAAGGGTTGTGGCAAAATCAAAATCAAAATTTTAATCGATTCATTTTTAAAAAATACGATCGACATCCAACAATTCAAAATTTCCACACGTAAAATAAAAAATATATAGTGACTCAAGAATGAATTTTGTCACACATTTGAGAATGTCACATTATTCCTCTTAAAAAATGACCCAAAGCAGTTGTCTGAATATTTTCAGAAAACTAAGCTAAACTGAAATCGATTCAAAATTGGCATAAGTTAAGAATCTATAGTGGTAAATCGAAAATATATAATGCTAAGTACATACTTACTAAAGCACTGATTAATGCTACCAGTTTCCTGTTTTGCTATACTCTTTTATTCTAAAATCACTAGGAAATGTTCAAAATCTTTGATGGTTTCCTCAAAAAATTTTTAAACGCCTATAACTAAGGTGCTAATGAAAATACTAAGCATCTGAAAACATCACAAGATAGAGATTTGTCTCTTCTATAATTTTCAACATACCGTAACAACCTCTGACTGCGCACAGCGCGCCTGAACGGAGCTCAAACTGTTTTTCTACAGAAAGCAAAATATTTAAGGGTAGTTGTTCTTTCCATGAGTATTAGGCAGCCTCATGATCAGGCACAAGAATAATTTTTAGCACCGAACATCATCACTACATAAGTGCGCAAAAACCCATATCAAAGGATTTCAATATTTCTTAACAGGCTTGGAAAAGTTAATAAAAAAATAGGACAAAGCGGTTTGTTACTTCAATGTAACCCTACTGGAAATAGGATTATATTTGTATTTTTGTAGCTCTCAATGTTTGCATGCCATAGCCAGAGCCTTTCTTCAAGGAGTTCTTTTGAGCGAGTTTCTTTATTGATCGACCTCATGGTTATTAATTAGTAAGTAGATGAATTTTCCAAAGAAAGAATAATGAAATGGATCGTGCAAATTAGCGTTTAATTAAAAAATGCCTGCATCCAGCCGGAAGTGTTTAATTTACGGCATGAGATCCTTATTAGTTTATGATAGCACTCAGAATTTGTATTGAAAAGTTCACAACAAAGTTTTTTAGCGTTCAGACTTGAAACTTCGTTATCAAACTAATTATCTCACAAAAAACTGTAAGCCAAAATATAAATGATTAAAATTTGGAAATTTTTGCTTTCACACTTTTGCTGACAACGTCATTAAATTAGAAAGCTTTATAAACCATTTGCATGTCTGAACACAACTTATGCTAGAGTTAAATAGTTCCCTTTTGAAAATTTGCATACATATTTCAAACTGAGAAATTTGCAAATTAATTTGTTTTACCAGATTAAGTTGGTAATATATCTAGAGTCAGCTTGTTTTCAGGTATTGACAATTCTGTCAGTATACTATTGTCAAGATAGGAGTTGCATTTCTTTGTTTTGAGTGAAATACACAGTTATGAAAATTCAGCATTAATTATAGTAGTGCCAGGGGCGTAGTTGCAGGGGTTCTGGGGACCTTGCTTCCCAGATTGAAGCCAGATCGCGTTTCGCTCAGAGAAAATAGTAGGTTACCTTATAAGCTAATAATTATTACACATTGCAATAAAATTGTTATACATTTTAATAGGCAAAGCAATTTAATATTAAAGACATTCATAAATCCTATCTATTTGTGTCAGGTTCAGCAACTTGCAATTTAACTTTTGTACATCCTCAAAGTGAAAATAGTCCTTGTTGGTGTACTATTCATGTTTTTGACTAAAGGTATTGGTTTTCATTAAAAAATTATATCTGCCTTGGGACAATTTTTGTAGCGGTATAAAACTTTAGATGTACCTCTAGTAAAAAATTCAGTTTGCATAACTTTTCATCTGATTAAAATATTCTCCCGCCTCAACATACTTACTAAGAGAGTAATTTGTTGTTTAAAGAATACCTTAATAATATGGCGTAGTGAATATCTAGTAAAAATGACTTCAAGTTATATATACTTTTAAGAAATAATTTAATCTGCTCCTTTGTAGACTGCTAAAGTGCCCAGTTGTCATTTGTTAATTAGCTTATCTTGAATTTGGAACACCCGAAAATCATTTTATAGGTTAAACTTGTTCATTTGATTTTAAAACTCGGATTTAGACTGTAATATAAAATATTATATACTTCAGAAACAAATCGAGTGCATAACAACATCTGAATTTCTGAGATTAAAGCTTAACACTGATGCTCCTAAAGTACCCTTAGCGTCAAACGACTTTGTCCAATTTTTTTTACAATGTTGTCCAAGCCTATTAAGTAATTTTGAAATCATAGGATTTCAATCATATATGGATGGATGTGAATATTTGTGCTAAGATAAATATTCATTAGGCTAAAGAACGTGAAATTATTAAAGAATATTCTGATTTTTATAAACAATTTCAAACACTCCCTTTACCTAATATTCAGGTGATTTGTCGGTCTAGAGTGTATGGAGGTAACAATTAGCCTAACAGGGTTGCCATTGATCGAATATCCATATCCACCAAAAAATTTCTCCCATGAAAAATTCAAAACACACTACACAATATTACCCAAGTCTCTCAATGATGGGGGTATTTTAAGCAAGTCCTGGTATTTTGATTATTATGCCAATCATGGTATAATGTCGTTGGTACACATTTATAATATTGTCAGATTTGTACAAAAAATAGTGTTGAGAATATTTTCATTATCCATTTTAAGCTATTTAAATTAAAATGTCACGATAAGCATGAATAAATTTATGAATTTGAAAGAATTTTTGATACACAATGATTCATGGATATCTATGAAATTAATTTTTTGATCCATATCTAGATTCAGATCCATGGCCTAAGCTATTTTGATTTCTGTAAATAGACGTCCAAGGCTCGATTGGTTGTATCGTTCCCGAAGTCAGAGGTCACGTGATAGGGTAAATTTTTCAGGCGTAGATGAAAACAGAGGCAGTCCTCTTTTCTATGTTTTCGGAAATTTTGATAGCTTTACTAGTTCGTGTTTTGTGAGTATTATAGCCTTTTTGAAGAAACCATCATATATTTTAAGAAAATTATTCAGTTAACTAGGGCTAAGTCTACTAAAAGCGTTTATAATTGTGAAGTTTGTAATATTTGAAATCAGTAATTTTTTAATTTTCAGTAATTTTTTAAAAATTTCTAAATTTTCTATGAGAGAATTAATTAAATTATTGATGTAAACTAAGTAACAAAATTTATTCAGACACGTTATCTACTTCAAATTTTGACAAGCGACCTAATGTTGTGAACAAACCTAGCAAATTCAATTGTAAATTAAATTGATAAAATCGAAATTCCTTAAATGAGAACAAATAATTATAATATTTATTATTATATGTTCGTATTTATTATTTTAAGTTCGTTAACCTTTAGTTTATAAATATGCAAAATTCCCATGCGCATTCCATGCATATGAAAAATCATACCTATAATTCGAGAGGAGAACGAAGTTTGATTCAAAGCGGAAAGCGTACATAGTATTCCAATAAATAGATATAAATTTTCATTACACATTCCTTTCGAGTCGGCTGATGTAAAATTTCATATTTCAAACCACTTCTTAGAAATAAATTCTTATTATATAATATTCAAAATTAATTCGTCAAATTGATCGCTAGAAATTTTATATTCTTCAGCTTAAAAATGCTAGCAAATCAAAATGAAACAAATATGTGCGCAAAGAGGCGCTGTGAAATGTTTTTTCTGTCAACGCCAATTCTTTCGAATTTGTTTCCTACCCATCGACATCAATAATTATCAGTTCATAGGAATAAATGCAAACCTTTGCTAGAATAGCTTTTTTTACTGAATTTTAGAAATAACGGAATTGTTCCTTTAGAGAAATTTTAATTCACTACACTGCAGTGATTCCCAGAGAATTCAATGATGCATGCAATCATATGATTCAGAAAAATTAAATTCTCACTTAATTTGCAAATTAGAATCATTTTGAAATTAATATAAAAAAATAACAGAAATGTCACTCTTGCTTATATTCATATGTTTAAATGTTCACAAGACAAATTGCTATCCATTACAGTGCACTAGAATCACAAGTTATACTAACATTTACCGATGAAATTTCATTGCAGTGTACATATCAGGTATGCGCCAACTGCAGTTTCTATGAATCATAGTTGAAAATGTGTTTATCTTCAAGTTGAACTTAGTTTTTAGCTGGATTTCTCTATGGCATGGAGCTCCGTCCTGCATCCACCATATCTTTCATAATCTAACACCATAACCCTACTGTAAACTTGAAATTATCTAATTGTTGATTATATCAAGTTAACTATTTGCATTCAAATTGTTTGATAAAAAATTGGCCCGATTACAAGACCAGAACCGCAAAGCCTCAACTAAACTGAAGCCTTTTCACGGCAGAATTTCTTTAGAAAAAAAATACTTGGAGGCTGTTTATAAAGTGAATAAGTTCTAGTATTTTGATGATTTACAGTACAATTCATGTGGAAAGCTGCCTCATCTGAAATCTTTCATGTTTGTTAAGAAACCAAGTACAAAAGGTAACTCTCCGTTCAAAGTTAGTATCTAATAATTTAGAAAGAAATCGTATATTTATAAAAACATCCGGAATTTCCCGGTATAGGACAGTGTCCGGAATGATACTATGTAAAGCATGGCTGGGTTGAGAAACGGTGCTTTGAAAAGACCAGCGCCGAGGTGGACACGTCGTGAGTCTATGATCAAAGCTCCACCAGTGTGACCAATCATGATGCGCTGTGCCCTGTCACAAATACTTTGCAATCTAGCGTTAAGATATTTAGGTAGCGCAGTTATGACTGGTGAGCAATATTCCAGAATGCTTACAATGGTGCTAAGAAAGATGCTATTCATTGTGATGTTATCAGTACAGCTTCTTAGAGTTCTAAGGTAGTATAGTCTTTGAGAGGATTTCCTCGTGATGTAGCTGATATGATCGTTCCAGTTTATATCCCGTGATACTATTACACCCAAACATTTTAGGGAACTGACTATAGAAATGTCGTCAGGTAAATAGCCATCGTATTTTCCGAAAATCATCTGCTGTTCAAGACGACGTCGTTGTCATACCAAAAGCATTGAATATTGCTATACTCGGTTTTGAGTGATCGAGTATTGCGGCAGATCGGCGTGAGGGCATAAGTATCGTCCGCATATTTCATCATAATGTTATTAGGCGTTGAGCACTGGAGGTCTACCACATATAGCAGAAAAAGGACAGGTCCTAGGAGCAACCCTTGTGGAACACCGCGGCGTATGCTTCTGCGGCTGCTAAGCTGGATGCCGAACTTGACACGGAACGTACGATCTAACAGGTAGTTAGAAATGAGTTTGACGAATCGCTTAGGTAAATTTAGGTTACTGAGTTTAGCAAGTAATTTTTTGTGAGGAATTGTATCAAATGCTTTGCTGAAATCGAAAGACTGCAAGATGACGCCAAGAATGGCGGGATCGTCTAGAAATTTGGTGATGTTATTCAAGAGAACAATGAGGGCTGCGCAGTTGGACGATTTTGCACGATAGGCAAACTGGTTAGGAGAGATATGCGAGTAAAGCACTGTGCGGGTATCATTGAGTATAACGTATTCGAGGTATTTAAAGGGAACTGACAGCAGTGATAGANTTGAAATGAGTTTGACGAATCTCTTTGGTAATTTTAGGTCATTAAGTTTAGCAAGTAATTTTTTGTGGGCAATTGTATCGAATGCTTTGCTGAAATCGAAAGACTGCAAAATGACGCCAAGAATGGCGAGATCGTCTAGAAATTCGGTGATGAGCAATGAGGGCTGCGCAGGTGGACGATCTTGCACGATAGGCGAACTGGTTAGGAGAGATATGCGATTAAAGCACCCTGCGAGTATCGTTGATTATATTATAACGTATTTGAGGTATTTAGAGGGAACTGACAGCAGCGATAGAGGTCGTAGCTCGTTTATGTTCGGAGGGCTGCTTTTGTGGAGGAAACTGACAATAGCTACTTTCCAGGCGGATGGAATAGTGCGGTTCCAGATTGAGCAGTTTACCATGTGAGCAATGGGAGCAGCTAAAATGTGGGCGGCTTTGCGATAAAGTATGGTAGGGATGGCATTTTTGCCTGACGCTTTTTTATCATTGAGATGAGATAAAAACTGAAAGGCTTCATATTCGGTGGTGAGTGGTAGCCAGTCATAATCTTTAATGTATTCAAAGTATGCTTCGTTGTTTCGAATTGTATCAGGTGTGGTGATGTCTTCAAGATTGTCAGCTAGCTTTTCTATGGCATCACTGATGGAAGGAAAAGACGCCACAATGCTGTTTATCCCGGAGTTTCTTTTAGATTTACGAAGCTCATTTACTGATTTCCAGCTGTTGTGTGCTGATTTGCTACTTGATTTAAAAAACTTTTGTTTGGCCTTGATAATAAATAATACATAATTTAGTTGACAACAAAAGAGTCTTGCCTTTTCATCGCGATTTCCTTAACTCTGGGAGTGATGTAAACGGGATCGGTAGAGGTAATTTTGACAGTTCTACGTGGTATTTCATAGAGTGCTTGGTACATGATGTCAAGGAATTTTTCTACCGTTTCATCTACGGTGTTGAAATGATAGATCGTACTGAAATTGGCTTCATTAAGTTTCTTGAGATATCGCTCTATGTTGGATTTGCGAAAGTCATATGATTGGCAAGTATATGAGAAAGTCTCTTCCTGTTGTCTTGGTTCAATGAAGCAGGTCTTATTTTTAGATTTGCCCAGTGGTGCTAATAGACGGTGTCGCTTGTATACATCACTTATGTCTGTGCTAACGGCAATTATGTCGAGGATGTTGTTACCGTGCATTGGCTGATCGATGAGATTACCATATCTAGTTGTTGTAATAGGTTGGGTAAATGGCGCGAAACAAATTCCATGTTTACATATGTCGCCGCAAATGATTGTATCATGATCAGTATGATTGAGTAGCGTGTTATCAATATTTTCAACAAGCATGTGAAAGATTTTTTGGTAAGCTGTCGCGGTAAGGTCAGGTGGTATATATAGACAGCAAAAAAGCGAGTCATAACGCTCCAGGTTCAGAAAAATACATTCGATATCAGGGATTTGAATGTTAGCAATACGTTTCGTGCTTCCAATTCTGTTATGTAGCTATACGGAGACTCCTCCTCCCCTACTGGGGCTGTCGCGCCTTATAGGACCGTTGTACAATGTTATTTGAAAATCAGAAGAACAATTATTAGCAGTAAACCTGCTTTCAGTATGATGCCAGGTGAGTGACCCATAAACTTCAAGCTCTTCAAATTTATTTACTATTGATTAAGCGTTCAGGCACATTATGGACAGTCCTGGAGCCCTCGTGTTTTCAATATTATCGCATTGTCAGGTGGATTTTGATAGCGAGTTTAGCCACTGGCGGGCTTCATCGCTTAAGAAATATTGTCTTATTATAGTACCATGTGGCCAGAAATTGGGGTCTTTCAACGAACTGCTTAATTTGGCGTCCCAACAAGGTGAAATAATTTGAAATGTGAATCGGGCTTGGTAAAGACTCTGGTATGTAAACGGTCAAAGCGCTTGTTTATATCATCATGGATTAGGGGTGCCGAGTGCTTGGAACATAACCATAACAATGAGCCAGCTTGAATGAGGTTGTCGCTAAGGTTAATGCATGAATAATGAACATGATTTATCTTACATTTAATGCATTGCATACAAGAACAATCATCGCAACTAGAAGAGCAAATTAAACAACCGACCATCCTCGGTAAACGGGTTTATTTTATTGACGAATCTTTGATTTATAAGCAAATACTCCCAGATCCTTTTTAATAATTCTAACTACTCTTGACCGTGATCAGTCTGGTCCGTGTTGTCTTATTGAGAAGTCTTCATTCAGCAATTTGTTCACGAACTAATTCAATATTTTCTGTTGTTCTTTTAGTAATACGTCTTCCGGAGTTATTCTTATTCCTGTTTAGAACTGTTCCATGCATAGAAAATGTCATAAAAATATTTCTAATTGTTTTTCTGGTTACACTTCTTTCTTCAAAATGCTGTTGAAATCCTTGAACGACGCGTGGAACATTCTTGATCTCACTGTAAGTTTTGACTATGAATACTCGTTCTTCTTTTGACAGTTGCATTGTTTAACACGCCTTTGTAAGAGATTAATGAATTTTCTTGACTTGATATTTTAAATAAGAAAAGAACCAAGCTGAACTAATAAGTATTATTTTGTAAGCAGGGATACAATAATTTAATTACGATTAGAAATAATTATATTTATTTTTTTTCACATTCAAATTTCTGATGAGTGCAGAGACAACACTAGTCCCTCTTAATTTTGTGTTTCCTATATATAAACTATTTTTCTGATTGACATGACATTTTACACATTTGAAAAAAATATTCTTGCGTTTAAAACGAATTTAAGATTAAGTTTCTACGACTTGTAATTACTGAGTTATAAAGTTTTCAAAAACTGGATACATTTTTGTGGACCACACTGTATATATAAAAATACTATTGCGACATCCTTGTATATATATATATATATATATATTCGCACTTAGAAACAGAATATATATATATATATATATATACTGTTTCTAAGTGAAAAAAACTATTTTAAATTAGAGCTGGTCATATATTTATGAACTAAAACAGTTATGTATTGCAAAACATTTTAAATATGTATAATTAAGTTTGTATTATGCAATAAATATTTCTGTACATTTAAAAATTCAATTAATAAACTTAATGAGCATAGGCCTGAGAATTTAAAGGTAGCGTTATAGGCCACTATAGTGCTCCTCTGGCTTTGAAAAATTAGAACTAATAATTGCTGTAACAGTTAAATATTCTCAAGAATGTAGATTCTCAAAATTTGCAAGTCTTTGAGGTGAAAGCAATACATTTTTATTATGAGAAATCTTTGTTAGATTAGGAAAAACTAGGTTGGAAGCGACATTTTGGGTCAAATGTATCAGATTTTCCAATTATAGCAAGTGCCGAAGGCAACGCTAAAGCTTTGTTAAATGCGCACACTCCTATATTACTTGAGCTCATATTGAAAAAATGTCATATAATATATCGTATCAGGAGACTACATTTCTAAAATTGAAATATTTTAAAAATCTGTGGAGTTGTTTAATACTATTTTATATCATGTTTGAAATTGAAATATTTGAATTATGGCTGATATGAATGCTTTTATACACTTAAATCCAAAATATTCGAAACTTTAAATAAATTTCAGGAGTGGATTTGAAAGAATGTCAACAGTAGAATTTGAGACTTCGGAAGGAAAAACGAGTTTATTTGTGTATGCTTACAAATCCAACCAATTACTGATTAGTACAGTATGATGTTTCGATAGAGTTGTGAATATATTAGAGAGTAGTAATCTGTCTTCAGTGAAATTGTATTCACTACTGTAGTTAGTCTACCAAAGTTTGTTAGAAAGTCAATGTACGATAAGTTTGCAGTGGATCGGATATTTTCCGATCCATATCCAATCTAATCCACAAAATTTACACTGCTCGATTCATAAAATATCCATATCAATCAAGAGGAATTCTCTCGAAGAAAAATTTAATACACATGCACATTTTCCAAAAAACATCAATAAATACATTACTAAATAAAATGAACCAGTTATGAAATTTACAAAATCAACATTCTAATCATTAAAAATTATCGACAAATTTATAAATTTACAAAATATATTTCAATGCGCAATCAGTAATTAGAAAAAACAGTTCATTTAAAAAATCTTTAGTTGTTTGGAACACTTTGAAGGATGGACTGAGAACTTCACAAGCCTCTCAATGCACGTGATGTTTTAAGCAAGGTCTAATATTTTGATTATTATAACAAGCACGTAGATGATTATGAGTTTATTTTTATTGGTCATTTTAAGATATCTTACTCAAAAATTTACCATGCGAATGAATAAATTTATTTGCTTTCTTTTATTCACAAAATTTGTCGGTCCAAAGTGTATGGATGTAACAACTAGTCTAACAGTGTTGACATGGATCGAAAATTTTCGAATCCATATCCATCAAATTCACAAAAAACTCGCATGGATCGATGCGCATAGGATCCATATCTACCAGGAAAACGTCTCCGATGAAAAATTCAAAAAACACTACACAAAATTAACCATGTCTCTCAATAGTGGGGTATTTTAAGCAAGTCATTACGGTTTTGATTATTATACCAATCATGGTATAATGTTGTTGGTACCCATGTATAATATTGTCAGATTTGTGCAAAAAAGTAGTTGAGTTTACTTTTACAGTCCATTTTAAGCTATTTTACTTAAAACTTTACAATAAACGCATGAATAAATTTATCTATTAGTCTTTATTTTTGATCCACAATGATTCATGGATACGAATAAAATGAATTTTCTAATTGATATCCAATTGATATTCATGAATTGGCTCGATCTATATCTAGATTTAGATTCACGGTGACCCTGATACAGATTCATCTATAACTTTGGTGACAGAAATCCACTCAAAAGATATGTTTTCATAAACAGTCTAAATAATCTCTAGACATTAACCACGAACTTCTATACTACTAACTAGGTAGGAACAAATCATGATTGCGCAATGAAAAGCCGCATGATTTAACAAGTAAACTCACCACTGAAACAAATCTTCGAGATTTTTTTCTGTTGCAGTCGAGTAAGGATTATAGAAATTCGGACATCAACCAAATTTTTCACTTGATGAATATAACATAAGTAATGATTGTTGCCTTGAATTAAGTTGGACTTTGATTGTCTAGCCTGCATTCAATGCGAATTGCAATCAATTCAATTGGATGTTTAGGCAAAGTATTGCTATGCAGGTTAGAAAGGTATTCAGTGCATTATGATGCATCCATATGCAAGAGAAAATCGCCGCGAAAACAAATTAAATCATTCTAAAATTTCTGAATTTATTCAGTCCTAAGAATGTCGCTAGAACATGAAGAATTCTCTACACGATCATAAACGTGAGTGTTGTTCTTATTTGTCTGCAATAAAAAGGCAATGAAATTCAATTCTTAATAGTTATTTAAGTAAGCCATAGCTTGTTCTTGATAACAGTGAGAAGTTGAAAGCAGAGAGGGACGCGACTGGTGAAATTGATCAACTTCCTTTGAAACATGCAGTTATCATTGCAAGCTTAATAAAAGATCATATGTTTTTGACGATATTTCATAGAAAGTATGGAAGTATGCTGCCCACATATTAGCAGATCCGCTAACCCATATTATGAATAGCTCACTTTTAAAATTTTATACACCTCAATTTTGGAAATATTCCCAAGACTAAAGAACTCAATATTCAAATCTCAAGGCTTTTTGCCATTAGTTCTGTAAAGCCTTTGACTATGGCAACCATTCTCTCCCCTAGCAAGGGGTAATGAATGTAAGAACTTGTGGCATGAACTGCTAGCTAACTCAAACATCTTAAATTAGTTGTGAAAGTGTGGTCTTACCATATCAAGGGATAACTCTAGTTTAATCCATCGGTCCTCTTCTCTTTACAGTTTTTCTATCAAATCTAAAACTTCCGCAACTAACAATGAAATTCGGCGAAAATGTTACGTGTTGTACATTAATCGATTCAAACTATCAATTTAATAACCCAGAGGACATCATGGCATAATTAGTGAAAGGACAACATTATGACATTCAAATTCTCTAATACACTCAAATGGCCATTGGAAGCATGAGGAAATCTACTCCTCAAGGATAAAATTCAAATCGTTATTAAAAATCTTGAGACTTACCATACCACTTAACACCTCTCAGCTAACAACACACCTCCACTAAGCACTACTACATAACGACACTTAAATTTAGAAAGTTTAGTATCTACCAATTCTTCCGTTTTATTAAATTTCATTGGAAAATGAGCAGCTATTTTCAGAGAATCATATGTTTAATTTTTATTTTATTCAGCACATTTCTTCTCACTCATCTTAATGTATTTTTTTACTTCATCAGATTACTTCGCTGAGGAGAGAAACTAAATTTAACTCAGACATGATTAATTATACTTAAAAAGCGGCACTAATTGAGTAGCCTTTAAATGCACATAATTATAGGCTCATTTGTAGTGATAATCCTTTTTGCAAATTACTTGAAGAATTACTAAATAATCAAATAAATACATATTTGATATTTGAAAGGAATTTTCGACAAAACCATTTGGGTTTCGTGATGTTCATATCACTCAAGATGCAATCTTTTCAATATCACAACAAATAAAATTAAATTTAGCCACTAGTAAATGTAGTAAGATGCACTGAAAGGCAAATTAATGTATTATAATTTTGATAATAAAGCTATTAATATAATAATAAATTTCTTAATCATAGTTATACTTAATAGTAAAAAATCATATATTATTACTTATTGAAATCTACGCGAATGACATAACTCAACACGCAAAATGAGTAGTTGTTGATTATACAAAATAAAATGCTTGAATATTTAATCTCAAAAAGGAGCTCAAGATATGTTTTTGTCACAAATATTTTGAATTAAAGTCACATTTTATACATGTCGTCTGCGTTATATGATGTAAGTCTATAATCGTATTTTATGCTTCTTAAAATCAAACGTATCTAAATAATTCGGCGCTTTGCTATGATAAAACTACCAATCAAATAATTCACTATGAAGGGGGGGGCTTCTGCCCTTTCTAGCCCTCGAACACGGCTCCCATGCTTCTTGGGGTAAGGTATCCTTATCAGATTCGAAATATGCCAAACAATTATTAAATGCACTTTCAATGATGCTCATTTCTCGTTACAAACATAAATTCGAAATATCACATTTTTCTCTCGAAAACTTTAACTGGTCCCCTAAAAAACTTAATTTCGCGCAGAAACATTATAATCACTCGAATGTCGACTAAAATACAAAATATTACATCTTTTTTACGGAATGTAATAATATTTAAATTCAAATTTGGTTAATCCTCAATTTCGGTTGGAAACCTATATTATATATTATTATTTTTTTACTAAAACGTATATTATTTATCGATTACCAGAAGTAACAAAAAACAAATTATAGTGCGTTAGATCATTTGTGGAAACACTGTCTTTTACTAAGGGTAAGCAAGCCCTTCTCTGTATTTTCCACAATATATTACTTTACAAGTCAATAAGTGATGAAGATGGTGATTCGGCTTTTCTAATTTTCGAAAAGGCGTCAAAGCCTGGTTCGGTCGCCGCTCAACAACATGTTCAGCACGGAATACCACAGACTTCATTACAGGATTTTTTCAGGGGTCTTAGAATGGTGATTCTAGGAGAGGCTTCCTTACATATAGTGTCGACATGGGTACACCAGCTCAGGTTCCTATCGATAGTAACTCCTAAAATCTTAACTGACTCCGTGATATTGATTGGTTGTTTTTATTACTGATTATCATCCGCTGAGATTTCTTGGTATTGAGAGTTAGTCCATTTTCAACAAATATGACCAAATTAATAATCGGCGATAATTAATCATGACTTTTCTCTCCAAACAATGGAAGTTAAGTCATCAACAAATTTTGTCAGAAAACTGATTTTGCTTTTTAAGTCAAATATAAACAAGTTGAGCCCAAGCAACTACTCTTGGGGTACCTCACTAGTAGCCTCGAAGGTTTTCCTGCAAATGCAACCATTGAATACATGAAAACAGCGATCAAATAAGTAACTGGCTATGCATTTAATGATGGAAAGTGGAATGGCACAAGTTTCTATTTTATGAAACAGGGTACGTTGTCGAAGGGTTTGCTCATATCAAAAGCCTGCAACAAGGCGTCGACGCTTTCTTCTAGAATATTTCTGATGTTGTTAAGTATCAGTATAAGACCTGTATTTATGGACTTCTCCTTTTGATAAGCAGATTGATTGAAATCAACAAACAGGAAAAGCCAAGTGCGAATTGTCCTTAGTGCCATTGCTTCCAAGGTTTTTCGCTGGAACGGAAAGTAAGGTAATTGGCCGAATAGCATTAAGGGTTGGGAGTGGGTCACTTTAGGGATCTGGCAAACACGAGCTGTTTTGAGGTTTTTGAGAATATGCAACCACTCAAACGTTGAATTAATCAAATTGCACATTGGCTCAGCTAAAAGCTGCGCAACTTTCTTGGACAGTTTATTCGGAACAACATCAGAATCAATTCCATGTGATTTGATAGAGGATAAATACTTAAGCACATTTGGAGGTTCCCAAAAAGTGAAAACATTGTTAACACAGGCTTCATTGAGATCACGGACACCTTTTGGCTTCATTACTTGTTGGAAGGTCTAACCAGCCCATTTATTCTATCTTTAAGGCTGTTTTAATTGTTCAAAGCATTGAGCATAGGTTAACTTTTACTTCCACTTGACAGAGCTCTGAAAACAGTCCACATTTCAGCACAATTTTTGCATTGGCAACTGATGCCTTTTGGTCTTAATAATAGCAGTCTATAATTTGGAACTGAAGTGTGCAAATTTATAGTTATTAATTCCAAAGACAGAGTCTCTCACTTTCCCTAAAATATCAAAGGACTTGTTTAGTGATCCAAGAAGATTCTTTGTCCAACATTTCAGTCTTTTTGAAGTGAATAACAGGCATCTTTGATCATTGAAAATAGGTAGTCGACTTCATTTTCAAGGCAAGCCTCCATGTATATTGGACGTAATTCATGCTGTGCAACTTGACTGGCTAGTGAAGAAGAGTGCATTTACCGAGGTTGTAGAAGCTAGTGTAGAGATCTGATCTGCCACCCAGTAGAACAAAGCCATCAAAACGAAGTTAGTTTAATACCAAAACGACGTCGTTATTTGCAACATCAAACGCTACTAAAACGATAGAGAACATGTAATTAGTAAGGAAACAGACTGATTTCCATTTTTACACTGAAATTTAGAGGCAATTACAACTAACATGCGAACATTCTTCTAGAATTTCCTAAAAATTATATATATTGACTTGTACAAAAGCATTAATTACATTTGCTGTTATAATAAATCCTATTGTAGAAAATACATTGGATTTTGGATAATTGTGTTATTTTTGAGATTACAGTGCTAATTTAATAATTGTAAGTTGCGAAATACTTTAAGACAATAAAATTCTAGCAATAACTACTTTGGAAACTTTGTACAACTTACGATATTGGAGACGTCTAGCGCAGACCATAAATCTGGAAGTCTGTTTGAATAAAGGCTCTTTAAATCATGGCAAATAGTTTAACTACTCTCAGGTTTATATATATATATATATATATATATATATAT
>CABFPE010000403.1:0-11679 GCA_900660155.1 Hofstenia miamia | reverse complement strand
AGAGAAAAGTAACAGTAGTTGAGGATAGATAAAATCTATTGACCATTTTCTACATGGTTACTCATTTTATACATGGTTAACAATAAATAACTACCTGCCTTAGTTTACAATCAAAGTTAATCATTTATGTTATCAATTTCCCTCACAATTCAAATTACATTTGAGCAACACGTATAGCACCTTCGAGGGGACATGAGTTCATTCGTAAACCTAAGGTCGAAATATATAACTCTGACGTCATGATGACGTTAATACAAAAAGGAAATAAAAATCAACTAAATAATAAACACGAATTTCCCTGAGTGACTCTACAATAGTGACAAATCTGAACAACATAAATACAATCACAGTTGTAATAAATGCAGTGATGATAAAAGCAACAATTAATACAGGAGCAGCAACCTCAAAAATTACAGACAAATGCACAACAAAATTGGGGTTTAAATGAGAAGATTTAGAAAATTCAAGCAACAGGCTAATAAATGCATCAGGAAAATACATTGATATAAAGGAAACAATAAAGCCTGTAAGAATGTGAATAGCCAACACAACATTTGAGCAATCATTGGTAGCAGTGGATACACACAAAAATTTTCTGCCTTGTGAAGGGCTACTTGGTGATTACTTTCTGAAAAAAAACAAGTGTGTAATAAATTATGCAATCAGAACAATTAAGGTACAGGAAGAGGAAATTGAAATTGAAGAAGAAGGAAGAAAGAAGACAATAATATTTGAATTGGGTGAGGACAAAAAAATACAACTGTACCAATGGAAAATGCACACAATAAAAACAGAACAACAAATAACAGCAGATTATGTTGTATGAGCAGAAAGAAATCAATGCAAAAAGATTATCATGCTTTCAAGGTTATGTGCAATTAGAAATGGAAAAGGAAAAATACCAATTCTAAATGCAAACAACAGAAATGTCAACATGAAAAAATCAAGTGTAAAATATAAAGAAAATATATCAAATCTAACATTAGAGTAATTTGGAAATTGGTAGAGAACAATAAGGGAATGAGTAATTTGCACTGTCAAATTGTGGATGAGCAAATGAAAACAGAAAGTAATCCACAAGGCCAATTCAAGAGCAAGTGGATGAACATCATCAATGTGCTGAGAATCCTAAAGGCTGATTCAAGGGCATTGGGATGAAAGTCAAAGAAGAAGAACAAGAATAATACAAAATTCCAGAGATAAAAGAAGAGGAATATCAACACCTGAATATTAAGAAATAAAACAACTGAAAGGTGTATTAGAAAAACATAAGAAAATATTTAAGTATGGTGAAATCAGTGTGGGGCAAGCTATATTGGAAACCCATAAGATAGTGACAACCACAGATTAGTGTGGCATAATCATGTGACTACAAAGAATATTAAAGAAAGTAATTAAGACTATCAGTAATTAATTTAAATATACTTTTGCACTAAACACAATTATTATCCTTTTAATTTTTATAAAAATATTGTGCAGTTTTAATATTACATTTATCAGCAAAACAGTTTGGCAAAATCTAAAAGGACAAAATCACTACAGCTACTTAGATGACATTGCATAATCAACAGCAGACAAATGAATTAGTGAATTGTAAACAAATTTGAATCTATGAACAGGTACATGCCAATTGTTTAATTGTTTATGCAATATGATTAAAAATAGTGTGAGATGGATTTATTTGATTATGAATTTACTTCATTTGATTTCTTATATTGTATTATCAGATTTGATTATACATGACAACAGAAAGCTAAATGTCTGAGCACACAAGTAGTACCAGGTGGTCCCCAGATTCAACTAAAGAGATTCTTGGAGCTGACGCACATTCAGCTATTCACAATGTAGTGCATCTAGTAGCCATGGACTTTCTCCATCATGTGCTCTTAAGTTAAGTCTATGTGTAGGGATTTTTATTTCATTGTAGCTTTCTAACTGATCCATTCACTATTATAACTCAGGTCATTAAACAGCTGGATACCTACCATTAGGCTAACCCATTTTAGATCCAAATTACTAAAGTGTAATAAACTTTATTAAAAATATGAGGTGCCTATGAGCCCTGAATTATTGTAGCATCATCCAAGACAAATTAAGCTGCTAATGAAAGATAGTCAGTGAAGAGGAACTAAGATTGAATTTAAATGTGATTAAAATTATACCATAAAAATCAATTATCATCTTAGATTAGTTTTGTATTATGCAACCAAGAACTATCAGTGAAAATGATTATAATTAGTATCTGCTGATTCTACTAATTTGGCAAAACAAAGGGGGGTAATTTGCTTCCATTATTTTTAGCCATCTTGGCAGAAGAACATTTGAAATTTGAAATCAACAGGTACTTTTTTAGATTAACTATAAATAGAGTGAAATTCATTGTAACAATTGATAAAGAAAATTCTTTTGAATTCTTATATTTAGTTTGATTATCATTTGAATATTTAGTACAATGTTCAGCTAAATGGTTGATGTTCAGTAGTGGTGAGGATCCAATAACAGGAATGATTCTAGGTTCCTTGATCCAAGCCATGAACCTGCACTTAAGTTGGGCATACAACTAGGAGTTTTTACTTCTGTTTAGCTAACTATCAATCCTTTCATTCATGTACAAACAATAACAAATTCATTATAAGGCTGGTAAGCCAAACATAGGAATTTATATTTATATTATTCTAGATCCAAAGTAATGACTATAACATGACCAATAATGTGACTGTATATGTATCAATTATTACATGTAGGCTAGGAAGCTGCTACATATTTATCTTACTTAAGTAAAGCCAATATATTTAAGTAATGGCTAATTACATCATTAATTAAGCATCTAGTAACACTCAAGGTTGCATGTCTAAATTTAGTACATCCCTACCAGCTAGTATGCTGCCTTGATTATAGTAGTATAATAGAGATATTGGATGTCAAACCCTGGTAGAGGATGCTACATGCTACATTATATTACATGTTGTTTATTGAAATTGTCATCTTAGATAGTGTTATATGTGACCTTCAATTATGACTGTTAAGTTTCCAATTTCTGCTGACCATATTGATTGTTCACATGTACTCAGGGTTTAGTTATATCTTTATACATGTAGGGCTATCTATATGTAAGGGGGCAGCGTATGGGCTGTTGCTCCCCTGTAAAATTCCACTTTCGAGTAGGTCACTTAAGATCTTCTCATATTCATGTTTCAAGTTCTCTGGTACACAACGTACAGGCAAACGAATTGGCCGGTCATGTTTTAATTCGATAGTGTGTTCTTCACCCACCGCCTTTCCAACACTGATGGCACTGTAGTTGAATACGTCGTGCTTGCTGTAAAGCAGAGATGCCAGAGACCTTCTCTCTTTTTGACTCAGATGCGGATGAGAATTCTTGGTAACCATGGGCACCCTGACCAGATGCGAGGGAGCTTCGATGTCATGCACGGCGGTACATATTGGCAAACAAGTTACAGGAACATTTTCAACTTTTACTGGCACTCCGATCAGTTGTAACTGGTGAACTCCAATTTTTACTACAGAAGACAACGCATTGAGAACAGTGACGTGCGATTTTCCTTTGATCACTTTACATAAATCCGGCGAGAAAGAGACTCTGCGGAAGTATTTACCTTTGTGCCCTGCTATCATGACATCCCCGTTAATGCCGGCATCCGAGGAAACTGCGACCCTCATCCAGTGCTTCGGCTCAAGGAGTATGGGCTCATCCAGGTCAAAGACGACCTCCTTTTCAGGAACCGTGACCAATTGAGTTGCTTCCTGGTCTTTGATAGATATAGTACTGTTCTTGAAATCAATAACACAGGAATTTCGTTCCAAAAAATCGTTGCCTAAGATGAGATCGTAGGGTAGATGGTGATTTGACGTGTCTACTACCAACAAGTCGACTTNGGTACATGCTACATTATATTACATGTTGTTTATTGAAATTGTTATCTTAGAAAGTGTTATCTTTGAGATTCGGATATGAATTCTTAGTTACCACTGGTAAGTTTGACCAAATGCGAGGGAGCTTCGATGTCATGCACGGCGGTACATATTGGCAAACAAGTTACAGGAACATTTTCAACTTTTACTGGCACTCCGATCAGTTGTAACTGGTGCAAACTTTCATTTATTGCTATCATCAGTAATAACAAGTACAATCAATACACTAATTATTAGGGTATAACAATACACAATCATTGAGAACACATTTCCACACTATGAGCTTTGTTTGTGAGTCACAATCACTTTCACAGTAACTCATGATGCCTTACCATTACATGTTCCACTTTGAGTTGCAGTGCTTAGCATCAGGTTTTGACACTGATAACATCTTGCTGTTTTTGATCTAAACAAATTGTTAGCAATACCTTACCTTGCTAAGAATGGAAAGCTGGATTAATTGGAATTGAACAGTTGGTTAAATGGATTAATTAAATAATTATTTACTTGAAAAAGTGAATGTCCTAAACTTTGAAAATTTCCAATGCACTGTTAAAGACATCAATAGTGTCATAATTATTAATGATAATGAAATTGAAGTTATAGAACATGATTTGAGTTACTACTTTGAGATGCCAGAACTGAATAGGTTGAAGAAGGATATTATAGCCCATATTAGGAATATAATAGAGGGGAATTACTGCAATGAATATTACTGGATAGAGCTGCAAGAAATATATTTATGACCTTGATTTAAACCTGATAACTTTATTTAGGAATCAACAAGATGCAAAACCAGTGATGGCAGATAAAACAATTAAGAGATGAGAACATGATGCTAGTACTAAGGCAAATGAGTGAGTTCAGGAGATGTAATGAGAGAGATCCCCAAGCATTAATGCCAACAGAGAGTGATGGGAGAGTTTCAGAACAGTTGAAGACTCCACAAGGCTGCCTTTCAAGATCTGAAATTATAGGCCTCTGCATTAAGGGGGACTCAAACATGTATGACTAGTGAAATGGGGACTCTGCAGGGCTGCCTTTTGAGATATGAATTGATAGGCCCCTGCACTAACAAGTCAGATAATGAGCAAAATACAGTAGAAAATATAAATGTGATAAAAGTCTCTTTAGTGCAGTACAATTAAGTGCTTTTACTAATAACATGACCCTATTAGCATCATCTACCTCTAGGAGTATATAAACAATATGATCTGAAAGGATATTTGAAAGGAAGAACAAAATGTCACATATTAAACTTAAATTCGTACATCTGTATTTTATGACAACATGAAAAGCAAAATATATTATGGATAGAAACATAACAGAAGGAGTGATGAAACTAATAATGAATGGTGTGGATAGAAATAGAAAAAAATGTAGTAACCAATTTTTTATTCATATACATTTTTGGAATTACATAATTAATAAGTCAAAAATCCCATGAGATTGTTGCAGTCTATTGTTTAAAATGTAATCAATTTTTCTATTCATATTGCATAATTTTGAAATACCATTGAAATTTTATATGCAAAAAAATTACATTTTTGGAATTACTTAATAAGTATTTTCAAAACATAAATAATTTTTTAATATTGAGAGCAATAAATATGTTTCACAGAAAACACATGTCAATTGCAAAAATAAACACATTTGTTTTTAGTCTATTGTATAAAATATAACCAATTTTTTATACACATAGAGGTTGAGGAATTTTCAAAAAATCCCATGAGATTAGAATTGTCTGCAATCTATTATTCAAAATGTAACCAATGTTTCAATTGCTTATTTATGTGGCCCAACTTAGCTTACATGTTTTATTTTCTTTACATATATTATAGTTGCGTTTTGTTAATGTATGTGAATTGCTTATTTATGTGGCTTAATGTAGTTTACATACTTCTTTGTTTTATTAATATACATGACATTGGAAAATACCACATTAATTTATTTTACATTGTTTAGCATACATTTTTGTTTTTTTATTAACATACATGACATTGGAAAATACCACATTAATTAAGTTTACATTGTTTAGTTAACATACTTGTTTTTTTATTAACATACATGATATTGGAAATACAACATCAATTTAGCTTACATGTTTAATTTACATACTTGTTTTGTTTGGTAAAATTTAATAAAAAATGTATGAATCAGATAGATAATAATATTCATTAAAAGTGTAATGTCTTATTTCAGTAATAATGAAAATAATTTTTTGGAAAAAAACCAAAATCTAGTTTATGCAAAAACTCACCATTTCTAATATTTAATAAACATACATAGTAAAAACCACATACGTGTTTAAGACAAGACAAAAATGTAATTTATTCTACATTTTGCTTATAATGACCATATATATCACACTATTGAATTTGTCTATTGTGTTAGTTTATCATCATTGTTGTTGAGGGAATTCTGTAAGAGACAAATGCATGTGTATTTGCAAATTATAAATTTCCCATGATCATAACTAAATTAATGATTAATAAATTAATTGATAGATCACAGTATAAAACACATGATAAACAAAAGTTTAAACAAAATCAATTAAAAATATTTATTAACAAACAAATGATGTTTCTATTTATGATAAAGTCTATAATAAATTTAACATAAGACTGCAAATTTGCAGCAATTTATTAAAAAAAATTTAATTCCATTTTAAAAGAAATATCTGTAAAACTAACTAGAGATAATATTGCAAAAAGTGTTAAGAATCAAAACAATATCTGAGATTTAATTATAAAAATAGCTTACCAAAAAGTTTGAAATCTTTCAGAGTAGTTGTCTTTCATCAATGGGAAATTCCATTATGCTGGATGTGTACATTCTTATGTGTTGAAAGTTGCATGCTTTAGTAATGTCAACATTATGGTTTTATCTATATGCATTGTTCAACTTTCAGAATGTAAAAAACTATAAACACAGTACAGCCATGTAAAATTCCATTATACTGCTGTGTGTACAAAGTTGCATCTCTCTACAGACAATTGTTAACATTGTGTAATTTGTTATCTATTGTTCAACTGTCAAAAATGTATCCAATTGTAAAGATTGTTATCTACCAACATAAAATCCCTTTACAATTATAACAATTAAATAAAACACTTTCAAATCATATAAAACTAGAATTTTTTCACAAGTTGGAAAACAATCTTAATTACAACATGCTTTTCCCAATTTATACAATTATGTAAATGAAAGATGTAACAAAACTAAAATGTTAATAAAGTAAAATGATTTATCAATCACCATCTCTGGTAAAAATGAAATAAATATTTTTTCAATATGTTTTAGTTTTTGAATTCAAGAATAAAAACTTTTCAATATTGTTGACAACATTTATTGTTATTAGTGTTGTAAATTGGTTGTTAGCATTTATTGATACACATATATGCAAAACATTTAAAAATATAAATTTTAAATTATAAGAAATTGCTTACATTTTAAAATTTTATTGGTGTCTTTTATATTAAGAATTAAATAAATACCTGGTTTATGACTTTTGCACATTTGTAAACTTACATTTTTTCTAATGTTTTTTCACTTTTGTGACTTACATTCCTTTTCTGATGTTTTTCCATTTGCATTGATGATTTGTTTTGCCCTTTCAAAAAAAATTATTTGCTTTGGGATATTTAATTTTCCTTTTGGTGATTTGTTTTGTCCTTTCAAAAAAATTATTTGCCTTTGGGATATTTAATTAAATATAAATTTTAAGATATTCTACAAATCAATGATTGTTAAAGTACTTGCAGTTGTTTAATAGTTTTTGAATTTTAAAATAAAAAAAATTATAATTATTGAGAAAGCATTAACATTCACATTTATCTTCAGTCGATGAGTAAATTTTGATAATCTCAAATGATTACATAATGCCATCTCAAAAACAAATCAATTAGATGTCATGAACTCACAAAACATTTTTATTTACAAAAAGACTAACACATTTCATAAAAAATACATTAATGCAAAAATGATTAAATTGATTGATTTTACAAAACACATAGTTGTAAATAGTTTGCATGAAAAGAAGCAAAATTTTTAAATTGAAGATGAACATCAAAGCTATATAAAATAAATTTAAGCATACATATAGTATATATTACTAAATTTAATTAAAATATACTTGTTTATGAGATTATAAAAACACAACAGCAATTGGTAAATGATTTAAACTACATTTTGTACATTAGGTATTAAAATAACTGAGGAACATTTTCTAAATATAGAAATAAATAGTGTAAATTACAATTATCAGAAGCAGATAGAATGAAATAAATACTTCTTGATGGTGGCTTAGTAGAATCACTGGGGTGTGATTCTAGCAAACTCAAAGAGAATACAGTTTAAACTATTTCTATTTACAAAATGCATTGCTCTATATATACAAGTTATTTACAATATTTACAAATACCAATCACTAACAAGATAAGCGCGAGGTCTGGCTGATAAATAGCAACAACTACCAGTGATGTTACAGTATTCAAATATAAAATTTATATCTCACAATATGCAATTAGGAAAACTTGATTTTAACTAAATTTCCCTATTAAATGTTTTAATAGCATAAAGAGATTGAGATTTTTTGAAACAATATCCGACCTGGTTAGAGTTTCTAAAGCACAGCATTAGAGAGACTACCAATATATTTTGAATTTCCAAGTATTTTTCCACTATTTGAGAGTGTAAAATATGTATAATTATTACTAGTTTTAGACCATTGAAAGGATTAGTATATTGAAATAATCATATATTTTTTGTTATATACACTGAATAATAGCTCTAGTATTAAATTTCATAAATTCTTGTTATTACCCAGAAATTGTTTTACATTTAAGAGAACTTATATTGTATGTATATATACAAAAGATATATTTATCCATATATACATATAGCTTTCTTAAACATCTAATAAAAGTCTTAACATGAGTATCTTTACAAATTAAAAATGTATCTCTGCAGAGTTTGTCAGTACAGTCATACATAACTTTCATTTATTACAAACTTAAATATTGGAAGAATTATTTTATGTACAGGAGGATATAAATTAACAGTAGAAGTCATCTTGTCAAATGATGTTTATTAATGCGTATTCTATATATTGTGTAATCTTTTCAGCAAATAGTAAAATTTATTGTTCAACTACATAATGTAATTTGTAGAATGCCTTAAAATAGGTATTTACTTGTGATAGTAAACAAAACACATAAAAACAAAACCATTAACACTTTGAAATACAAAAAACTTTTAATTTCCAACAAGGAATTGTCAAATTTAAGTGTATAGTTTCTACCCTTGGTATATTTATTTTTGCCTTTGTGTGTTTAGTTTCTGCCCTTGGTAGATTTATTCTTCCCTTCATGTGTTTATTTTCTGCCAATGTAATATGTAGAATACCTTAAAATGGGTATTTACATGTGATATTAAACAAAGCACATAAAAACAAAACCATTAATGGTTTGAAATAGAAAAAAATCTGAATATACAACAAGGAATTGTTGAATTTAATGTAGAATCTTGCCAACCTTCATACTAGTAAATTTTCGCTTAATTTAGGAGCTGCTGTGACAATTGGTTCCTCCTTAAATAGTATGGTAGGTGACAGATTCCAATCTCCATCTCTCTTCTTTCAGTTCTATTGTTTAGTTGTTGGTTAATTAAACTATTATCTAATCAACTGGTATTGATACGAAACTAACAACTATTGTTTTAGATACAAGACACGAGACAGAGGGTACAAAGTACAGGGTACACTACCTGACCAGCAACAAAGCACAAAAGAGGAATTGAAGAATTACGCTACAATGAGTATTTCCATGTGATACTGAAACATCGATAGAGACACCAACCACAATTCAGATGACTCAGTGCAGTGAAATAGTGTGCATGAATACGATAGTGATAATGTGTGATACCTTAGTAATTTAATGTATTGATTGTTCTTGTTATTAACAAATTTGTCTATTAAAGGAATCTCGCAACTAGGATGCATTAGCTTGTTATGATTCCTTACATATAATAACCTTACATATAAATAATTACATGCCAACCTAGAGTACATGTGAACAATCAATACGGTCATGACAAAAAGGATGAATTGGTAGTCCGTCAGTCCACTAGTAATCATATGTAATAAATCCTGTACAAGATAACACAAACAGATCTCGTAATTTCCTAATAGGGCTAGATGTAATAGCATAATGTAATAAATACAGTAGTACGAACAACGAACGATAGGAAAGCTAATACGAGTAAAAATCCCTATCCTTATACCTAACCTATGAGCATCTCGGGTAAGCACCGGCTATACACGATGCACCCGTTAACTGGAGTCGTGAACCACCGTCTAGAATACCCGAGAGCTCGAACGTTTAGCTTTCCATTGTATTAAATAAAATAACCTGATACAAAAACGTAAAGTAAATCCAGTAAATTCAATTCATCACCAAAATGATCAATTACACAATTTTTATAGTGAAAAATTAACAAACAATCAAATATTTGACTAGTACCTGCTAATTCCAGTTGTTGACAATTTCAAATGCTTTAATTTTCGTTCGTCTGCTGATGACGCACTTCTGCCTTAATTAGCAGTTGCAATTTAGGTCTAGTGCCTTTTTGCCAAATAAATTAATATCAAAAATTACTGCACTATAAATTTACAAATAATTAATTAATCATAATCATATGTTTTTACAATTAATATTTTATTTTATTCAGTCTTAGTTTCTTCTTCTTTTTTCTTAATTTGACCACATATGATTTAGATTACATTACATTACAGACGTAAATAGCTTAGTATATGCAGGTGCATGTGAGGTGCTGAAGAATGTAGGCATGGAAATGAAGAAGTATATATGGGACTAAATTGCACCTATATTAAGTTAACATTTACATGTAGAAATCAAGTGTGGCATGGGTACTGTGTAGAATTCTAATATATATATTTATTTTACGTATTAATGCCGTTATTTTTATGAAAACTCTGCTGGTAAGGTGCTTGTCTGACGTTGTTCACTGTGGGCTTGGTATAAGTTTTTAAAAATGTGTGAGCGTTGGTTTGAGCACACAAATCTATCCCTTCGCCCACCTTGGGCAGTAATCTTAGTTTTTATTATATATATATATATATATATATATATATATATATATCTATTAATTTATCTATATGTACCTCAAAAAATTTAACATTAAACTAATACATTATTGCACACAGATAATTTTAGAATATATTAGTGTGGCATAAAATAATTAAACATTTCTTCATTTTTTACTTTATTAGTTTCAATATTAATTTTACAATTTAATTTCAATTGTAATTTGCTAAAACGACAGTGGTGCTATATGTTTTAGTTTGAATTACTGCTAATTAGTAGCATGGTAAAATTAGAGCAGAAAACCACATTTGTACCAGTTGGATATTTGTTCATATTTTTCATTGCTATGTTTTGTTTATGAATACCAGCTTAGTTTTATATATATATGAGTGATTTGTTCATTTATATTTTTCTTCAATTTAGTTTTAGTAAACTCGTTTCTTACTTTTCCTCTTTGACTTACTATTTTATTAAATTATGTGTTTCTAAATTTCAACTGCGTAGTTAAAGGGCACCCAGCCGTGGCACGACTTGGCTGGTTTGCTTCCCTTTAACTTAGGTTAGGGCTGTTGTACTGCTTTTCATTCATAACAAAAATGGTTATTATTGCTTTCACCTAAATTGCACAAGATGAGAAACG
>CABFPE010000402.1:741960-752261 GCA_900660155.1 Hofstenia miamia | reverse complement strand
GATCATTGGCAGTTGTTGTTGATCGCTTTCTGCCACAATGTCCAATTCTAGATGATGTTGGTTGACCTGTCTCCAATTTATCTTTAATATTCTTAACGCTCATATGGCTAATACCAACACGTTGACCTATTTGTCGCATGGACAAGTTTTCCTTTAACAAAATCTCCACTTGCGCTATTTTTTCATTTGATAAATCTTTGTTCTTTCCCATTTTTATTGCTCTAAAAACGTTAAAAATTGATGAATTTTAAAAAAGAAAAATAAGTCTGTCGTAGAACTATTCAGCGCGCATCGAATGATATTTAAACTGTATTCATAGCATTAAAAGTCATGGAGCTATAGGTCTCCAAAGATAGTCTACCCTATAAATTGTAATAATCGATTATAACAGAAGTGTTACAATTGACAATTTCTATTGGTCGATGCTATTGAATGGGAATTGATATATCCAAAAAATAAGAATTAGTTTCACATGGAACTAGTAATTGTCTACATTTTGATATAAAAACCTAATCCATAAGATAAAAAGTCACGGAGAAATAGGGTTCCAAAATCGATCAGTTGATATAGTTGAAAAGCGCTAGAAAGAAAGTTATAATAAATTAAAGCATTAATAACGGAAAAGGAATATTAATTAAAAATATAATATAAACATTGGGACATAGAATTAAAGGAGCTCTAAAGAATGGTGAAAAGAGCTAAGGAATTGGATAAGAATTGAAAGAGTAATGGCTTTCAGAAGTTGTACTAGTTAGTATAGAAATTCAACAAGATGGCTTTAATATACCACAGAGAAGAGAAAGGCAAGGAAGAAAGCCATAATGTGTAGAGATGAAGTCATCCAAATATAGTACTTTTAGACAGATTCCAAACTAATATTATACAGATTGTCATCCAAATATTGAAATTCACTATTTTGTTTCAGATCTTTAGTAATAAATAAAAGTTGTAATAGTATTAACTAATATTGGTGCACAAGAGATATTGATGCACTATTTTTTTGACGGCATAGCATAATTATATGCATAATACCAAGTTTATGTTGTATTACAGCGGTTTTAATTCTAAAAATTCGAAAAAATTGAGGTGTAAATAATAATTTGAGCGGTACTGTAATACCGTTTGGGGTCGTAAATAACCCTTTTTGCACATAGTGATTCATTTTATAAAAATTGCTTCTAGATTCTTTATTACTATTTTTTAAACTATTCCACAAAGTAGAGAAAATATGCTTACGATTTTTATGACAGAACTTTTGATTCCAGGAAAATATTTAGAACCCAACTATTAAAATTTCAAATCTACCATAGTTTCACTGGTTAAACTAATTACCATAAATAAGAATTTCCGCTAGCTGTTTGTTTGTTTGATGGGTTGTTTCACGAATATTCGATAATGCTCTAGTCAGCATTGCAATCGTTGAAAGGTGCAAACTAATTGGCCTGAAACATCCCCTCTCCAACAGCTGACATTGTATGATTTTGTTGCTTACAATGGTGGCGAAGCAAAAATGCATTGCCCATGCTGTCTCCTCAGTTGTGTTGTTTGTTGTGAAAATGTCTGAAAGTACTTCAACGCCTGGAAACTTTTCAAAGAACACAGTAGTGTTGCCAGACGGAATTTGTTCAGCATCCTATTAGCTTAGAAAACCATTGACATTCAAGTAGTTGAAGTGTCTATTGTAGTACTATTACAAAAGTGTGAGTCGCTTCTTAAATTTATTTTATTTGCAAAAAAAAATAGGTGGGGCTTTCATATGCAATAACAAAATGAAATTGTTTTTTGAAAAATTTATAATAATTCCGTGCATTCTTGTATTTGTACTGAAGGGTTATACAGTTGTCTGATTCATCAACTAAAATATTATTATATTCTATTACTATCATCTCTACTAAAAAACGAATATTTTGAGAAATTTAATTTTGAATGCAATTTGTTTGATGTTGAATTCTTGCTGTTGGTATTTAATTACTCTTAATTTGAATTCTGAAATTTAAATGGAATGGACTGATGATGAAGTCAATCAGCTGATGGAATTATTGAATAAAGAATTGGCTTTGGATATAGACTATGATATTGCTCTCAACATGGTAAAATGGAAAAAAATTAAGATAAGCACTAGATCATGGCAAGAGTGCAAAGATAAGGCACTATTATTAATCAATGATGCACGAAAAAAACGCTTCTTGAGTGAAATTATAGTAGAATTAAATGGCAGTGCTCATGTTGACAAAATTAATTCTAGAAAACCACCAAGCCCTGCCACGCTTTATGCTACAGCTAAACTAGAATCTGTAATGGCACGTAATCCTGGAATTTCCAAAAACTATATTTTTAAGTCCTTAAAAGCTGAGTTTCCAGATTTGAAAAGTAAGAACAAGGGGAAGTATCTCTTAGAATCAGCTCGAAAACATATCCAACAAAATACACCCATTCCATTTAAAAAAGAGGTCATAAAATATTTGGAGCAGCATCGAGGAAGACCTTGTGAAACCAAAATGTACCGAAGTGGGTTCACACTATTCTCAAGTAAGTTAAAATTGATCCCTGGTAGCAATAGAGCGAAAACTGTTGCAGATACTTGGAATAATTTGCCGCCTGATCAAAAAGAGGATTATAAGAACCAAGCTAAAAAATATATGGAAGATTTGTTCCTTGAATATGATAAATACATTAGCTCATTAGACGCTTTTGAGAAAACATTGGAAAAGCAGATTTGTAATAGTGTTTTTTTAAGTAGGTTTTAGGTTTATATTTTTGTAAATATTTGATGTTTTTATATTTAGCAATTTTTTCATATTCTTTTATTTTGGGAGAGCAGCATTTGCCACATACTTAACCTTCTAATTTTTAGTTTTAGTAATCCATATTTATATTCTCGTTAATAGCTGAATACTATCAAAATTTATAGAAGTGGAGGACTATTTGCTCCACCTTGGTTTTTTAAAAACTTGTATTTATATTTTCAAATTTTTTCTCCATGCATAACATTTCAATACATTCAGGATAAGATAAGCAGCTTTTAATGTTCATACTTTTTTACATTTTTGTTTCTTATTTCTTTACCATATCTTTAAAAGTAAAATGCTTAAATATTAAAATAATAAAAACAAAACTTCGAATAATTCATTATAACTGAATTTTAGATGGTGATTGATAGATATAGTTTTCATAATAATCTTTCAAAATAATGCAAAAATATACTAAAATGTGTAAATAGAAGTGCGATTTCTGGATCATATTACAATTGAGTCATTGTAACATTTAGTTGCTTTTTGCAAAAACTGTACTTGTCATGGTTTGTCCGAGCAAATGGGAGCTGAAATAAATCTTTATTTCCTAGTTAAATTACATCACAAGAAAATCTTAATGTTGCTAATTAATTTTACTATCATGGGGTTTTCACTGTCTGAAACACTACTTGAATTGGCATCTTATTTTTTATAACATTGCTCTTGTATATAGGAAGATGTTAATATTTTTATAATATGCATTTTTTAAATATTGCATATACTGTATATTACGAGTATGTTTCATTGCTTAGTTTTACACTTTTAGTAAAAAATGAGTTTAGTGCGTAAATACATTTACCATTAATCGGGCAATTCTTAAGCCCCGTTTACACTGGTTCAACTTGAGGAATTCGTTAAGCGAATTCAATAGCGCATGGTCGCGTTTACATAATTCCTCATGTTGATTTAAATATTGAAAGCTCTTGTTTGCATTGGTTCCTTTTTCGTTGATATTTATCAAACGATTTAAAAGAACAATAAGCTAACGTCTTCAGTCATTTACTAATCTATTAAACACAGACCAGGCGTACAAAGCCGTAGCTATTGTGGGAAAGGATGGTCAAGCGTCCACTTAAATATATTTTAGCCTTGCTTTTGTCAATTTGAAAAATTTGGGAAATATGCAACTACACCAGTGTACACTAAGAAATTCTGTATTTAATTGTGGGTGACCGATTAGGGTGCAAGTCGATCCAGGAAAAGTTTACTTCAATATTTTTACAAAGATAGTACAGCTACAGGAATGAATGGCTAGCATTTTAGTTGCACAATTTGATGAAACCATGTAAAAGATAAAAGAAATCATTGCGACACCATAGAATTTCTTTTAATTATTTTCAATTATATTGAGCAAAATGTTGATAGTAATCAAAGGAATATTTACATAAATCCAATTCTAACAGTAAATATCATGTGCAATATAGAAATTGACATGACCTTTGTGTTACATTCAGTGATGAATACTATTGTACTTAGCAATTCCATAAAAACATCAATGTTTGATTCTTGCAGCTTTAGTGGTGCCATCAACAGTTAATACCGACCGGCGGGTTTTTGGCTAGGAAATTTATATATATATATATATATAGATATATACATATACTGGCGATTCCGACTACGAGTTATTTTATTTTGACGTTACTCTTGCCAGCATCAATTCATTATATCTGGTATGGTCTGAATTGGCTTCAAATTTCTGTCATGGATAGCTTATACCCATACCTACAATATGAGATTTTTAAAAATTCGATTATTTATTTTTAATTTTTTTGTTTTACCATAACTGGTCGCGCCAGGATTAATAACGCAATTAAACAGATCCAGCAAAAATACGCAAAAAGTGTCTATAGCGCCATTATATATATATACAGTCACGTGCAAAAGTATTGGGGTAGCTAAAAATATCTATTTTTTCTTTAGACAAAATTTCCTAGAGGTTATTTGAAACTATATACTGTATTCAATAATAGACATTTAGTAAAATACAATATTTAATAAAATTTTATATTTTTGCAACTTTTTATGAAATTATTAAGAATCTTAATAAATCAGAAATTAAGTCTTGCTTGTATTAAAAACAATTTAAATTTAAATGTACACATTTATTGAACTAAAAATGTAATATCTAAAATTACTATAAAGATTAGTTCATAAATGCCAATATTTCATTGCATTTCCTTTATTTTTGATAACTTCTATCCTGTTATGCATACTGATGGCAAGATGTTCACAGATCTCCTTTGTGATTTCAGTGCACCAAATTTTCACAATTTCATGACGAAATGTTTCCATGTTGGTGAAATGCTTACCAGACAAATGTTTCATTATCATCCAAAGATTCTCTATTGGGTTCAGGTCTGGACTGTTTCCTGGCCAATCAAGTAGCTTGATGCCATTTCTAGTAAACCATTGAAGTGCTCTCTTTGACTCATGGCATGGGGCTTTATCCTGTTGGAATGTTGTACATCCAGCAAATGTCATTGCTATTTTGAGTTTTTCATCAAGAATGCTTAGATACTTGTCTGCGTTCATCTTAACACCCTTCTCCAAAAAGCTCAATGAACCACGTCACTGATAACTAAAGCAGCCCCAAACCATTATGCTAGGGGAATGCGTTACTGTTGCTGAAGTGAAGCGTGGATGGAATCGTGATGTTCCTACAGGCCATCTAACAAATGCTTTGGGTATAGGGAACATCTTAAAGGCGCTTTCATCACTGTACATAACTGCTTTCCATTCATCAATTGACCAGTTTCTGTACTTCATGCAAAATGCAAGCCTTTGTTTTTTCATCTTGTTTGTGAGCAACGTTTTTGCTGCTGCCCTGCGGACTGAGCATCCAAAGTAGGTGCGGAGCCGGCGTTTAACACTGTCTATGGAGATTTTTGCACATGATTCTGGCAATTCCTGCTTGATTTGTGTGGCCGATTTGAAGGGATTGACAGTTGCAAGACGAGTGATAACCCTATCATCTCTCTTTGTTGTTAATTGTGGTCTTCCAGAACGTGGTCGAGGTGCTGATGATCCAGTTTCATTGAATGATTTGATGGTGTAGCTTACAGTACTTCGTTCGAGTTGTATGCAGGTGGAGAGCAATTATTTGATCACACTGCTGCTTAGTTAGTTCACGTTGCTTTGGCATGTTAAAAATGATATAAAACAGTATAAGCCACAGATATTATATATTATGTGATATAATAAACAAAAAACAATTAATTTTGGGTGCAACCAATCAAGAACCATGAAGAAATGTGATTGCAACCACTTCAAAGTGTAGGTGACTACAAAGGATCTGGTGAATGAAATATGATTTTATAAAAGTGCATTCTAGAAATTCTTGCTCAATAGTCATTTCTGACATGCAATACATCAAAGGACTTAATCCTCTTGAATTAATTGCACTGGAATGCACAAAGCAAATCTATGTCACATTAAAGCCAAAAGACTTAAAATCATGCAATGACCCAAGGGCTTCTAAATACAATACCTAATTAATCACAATAATTAACATTTTCGAATATTTTGAGTATCAGCCGGTACCTGTCAACATAGACCTTAAATAAAAAAATTAAGTGCGTTTTCGAATTCAGCATCAAAAACTACTCTAGATAACAAAGTTTCATAAAAATCTAATAGGCCTTCCTTAACACCTCCCGGTTTCTCAAGTGAGCAGCCCTGTATTTAGAAGCCCTTGCAATGACCCAATGCTTTTGCACGTGACTAACTCGAAATTTGTTTGAATGACATCTTTTTTTGTTCAATTTACCTGTAATGTCGAACAATCCATCGACTTTTCTCTATTTTAAATTTTCAAAAGCTAAAAAATCTTTAGGTTATTTTTTAGATAAAAAATTACGTTTTTAGGACAAAAACTAAATAATTTTGGGTCAATATTTCAAATATTTTAGGTCAAAAAATCGCCATAGATAACGTAAAACTATAACAAAGCTTGGATGAGGTTACATTTGAGAATGACGGTGAATATTAATTGTTTACTCAATCTTGATAATATGCAGTGCAGATGCGCTATTGTTTCAGGCATGGACTGGAAATCAGCATTTTTTAAGTTCTCAGCGTACCAAACATGGTGACAAATGCAAAATTTGCAAACAAATATTTAAGGTGGTCAAATCGCAGCCAACGACAACGCTTTGGACTCACCTGGAAATATAACACGTGAAGGAATTTATGGAGTTGATAAAAAGGTAAGGCAAAATTTCAACTCGATCCGGACTCACGAGTTAAGGTTCCAACTCGACTCGAGCCTAAAAAAGTCAACTCATATATACATATATACATATTATAGACGACCATTCATTAGTAATAATTTTTAAATGGCTGCAATAGCAATCTACCATTATGTATTTCTTTAGTTTGGTTAGCTCGAGTAAAGGTCAATAAAATAATATATGTATTTAAACTTACTCAAAATTTATATTTTGACTTGCGTAAATCATGTAAATGTGCATATGTAAACTTCGATTGTTCAACTAAATTTTTTATGTGCGAAAATGAAACTTAAGAAATTTTAATATTGAGAAATATTTTGTTTATTGAAGCACTTGTAGTTCATAAATTCTATAATTTAGTCGTTTTTTGCCTATTAAAATAGAAACTTTTCTTACTTTGAGGAATTCAATAGCAAAAGGCGCGTTTACATTTGTGCGTCAAGAGGAAAGTTGAACACAAAATAGATCGAAAATATATTTCGTTCCTCTGCTCCGTGCGCTTTCGCTTTCAATTTGGTGGGGTGTTTACATTAGGAATCTATTGAAATCGTCAAAGGAAATCAACATGAGAAACAGATGTAAACGCGTCCATGCGCTATTGAATTCACTTGACGAATTCCTCAAGTTGAACTATAGTTGGCTGCAAAATAATGAGACTGAACACCTTTTTTTTCAAGCTTTGTGGAAACGTATTGAGACGTTTTAGAGGAAAACTATAAAAATAAAAGACAACGAGAATTTTGTGGACTTTAAAATGGTCAAACAAAAAAGTTAATTAATTAAACTGGTACTTCGTAATTATTTGAAAACACTTACCAAACAAATTGTTTTGCTTTGCAAAGTTTCTACTTGATTTCTTCGGAATGGAAACGTTGGAACAGCTTGAAAACGCCTTTGCGACATCGCAAATTTCTCGATCGATTTAAAAGAAAAAATCCAAGAAAGTCAACACATTTTGACATCTGAAATGAAGTCCAATTTAATGAAATCAGTTTCAGTTCGTTTGAATGAAGTTATTTCTACAGGAGGAAAACAAATTAGACTTTTATGCTTTTTACTTATAGTCCTTTAATGCATCTTTAAAATCTTGCCTTTCTTGAGTTGTTACGTTCAGTAGTTCAAAAGTAATATGCCTTTTTTCTAGTCTCATTTTTTTTGCAGCCAACTATAGTGTAAACGTTGCTTTAGGCAATAAAATCGAATAGAATTTCTTATTAAGTGTAGTACATTGGCATAATTATACACCTCAACAAAAGCTGCTAATACTACACTTAATGCGTCAATAATCACATAAAATACACAATACAATTAAGATGTGATTTATCTGATCTTTTTGGGCTAGTTGTTCATAATCACTGACGTATATTACAGAGATAGGCGATAGATAACATCAATAATTATGGTCGAACTACATTACGCTTTTTGTATATTACCATAAATCATGCATGTGGGCAAAATGTTCCATGGTGTGAATAATTAAGTTTATGCGTCGATGTGTTTCATAGACATTGCTTACAAAGCCTGAATAACAATTGATTGTAATTATATTGTAGAATAATCCTATTAAATCGATTACTTCGCAACAAAGAAAAAGGAAAAAACTACGTAAAACTCTAATTAGAAACTCAAATCAATTTATTAGAATTAGCACTCTATGATTTTGCCAAAATGTAAAAGCAATTATCGGTTGCAATGAATTTGACAAAACGCATGTGGACACTAGCTCCGCATTAATTTTAGCTAGCCACGTAGTTCACTCAGAAATATAATACATGGACATAAAAAATCAATTTGCGACTGCTACTTGTTTATCTTGTAAATATGTTTAATAAAATTTTATATAAATAGAAATGAAGTGCTCTAAAGATGATGGAAATTTATCCTTTAGTGGTTTATTCTTTGCTTCGTGGCTTTATTAATTATATTTTAATGCACAGCTAAGCATTCGTTGTGTGTGACGATTGAGGGCTGTTTGTGAGGGATTGTTGCATGCAAATAGGTTATGGCTAGGAATAGGAATGTTTTTTCTCATGCTTAGCTGGCTACTGATCGATTGCATTGCATGTAGTAACAAGTACGTGAAAGGCTGATAGCCACTGTAGGCATGTTCATTACTAATACTATTTTAGATCCAAATTATTTGACCTATAAGAGAATGAAACGAGACTGTGTTAATTATACCATATCTATATGTAGGTTAGAAGCTACTGCAGTTTACAGTTATCTTTTTATTTTGTCTGCAGCTAGTGTCCTTTTTACGTGTCAATCATCAATGTATATATCTTTTTATTAAATGTAGAAAGCTGCTCTACTTTTATATTAGCCATTTTTAACTCGTGTAATAGCAGCTATTGTCCTGTTGCGATATGTTATCTTATTCATACATCGTAGTAACACATATTGAGAATGAGAGTTAAGTCGATTAGTGACTGGTATTTATTACACCGTAAGTAAGGAACACAACAAAACTCTTTCATTGAGACTGAGCTGAGTCGCAGCGAATGGAATGATGGATATGGATGAATGGAATGGATTGAACTGTTGATGAACCGCGAACTGTCTTTGTGATACAGCTTTGGGCAAGTGTGCCCATCACATTCTCTTGTTATTACTTTTGGAGATGCTACCTAAATAGTAGTGGTGAATTGTTACGCTAGTTTCAGAGTATTAATAAAGTTATCTCTATAGTTATACAATCATGAAAGAAAAGTGAGAGTGAACGTACACATTACCCCGCATATTGAAATCTGTATGCTGAGTAGTGTATATAGGGCAGGGGAGAAGTCACAAACTGACATTTTGACCTCTGCGATATCGAGGGAGTGTTTGCAAATGTTAATTAATGAGTCATTCTACTTGACAAATGTTTTTGACAGCTTACTAATGGATTTTCAGTGACGTCAGATATTTTTAAGTATGTCTACTAATGGATTTTCAATTAATAATGCTTTTAATTGATTTACATGTTAGGGCCACTTTTTGGTATGAGTAATTTCACTTTGATAATATCACATTTGTTTGCATTACGCCATGTTAATATATACCTTATTATAACAACCCCTTTCGGAATACGTACACATAATATTACAAACTAATTTTCCATAATTTCGAGAAGCTTAGAGTATAATCCGGGAAACTTTCAAAATCGCACTTGTCAAAATTCATTGTAACACGTTTATCATATCACGACTTTTTCAACCAATAATTATTTTTCATAAATTCAAATGTATTTCCATTGGTTGGTCAATCTATATATTCACTTCATTTCTTCGGATAAAAT
>CABFPE010000402.1:719859-731776 GCA_900660155.1 Hofstenia miamia | reverse complement strand
AATATAACTACTCACAGCGAATTCAGTTATCAACAGTATATTGAGGTCATCAACACGTTCAAACACCATGTTAAAATGAGTTAATGATATTTTGTCAGCTTCTATATACAATAGATTATGACGCTATCAAATCAAATTTTCTAATGGGATTTCTTAACAAAATCGCCAATTTCATTAAATTTAAGCAATTATTTTAAAATAAATTTAGAATTCTTTACAATCTAAGGAATATTTATTGATTTTTAAAATTTATTTGAAATTGATTTTTTCATGAAAAAGCCCGATTACCTTAGCAAAGAACGCGAACGAATAAATTGAGTGCGTGCACGAGATTAGACATTAATTTATTAGGCTCTCCCAGTTTTACCGCATAATTTTGGCTGCATGATCTGGTTAGAGGACGCCTTGGTCTGATACATCGACATTTAATGATTGATCAAAATTACGTATAACTTCATAAATCAATCATAAAGATTAAAGATATATTAAGGCGTAATGAATAATCCAACATATATAGTCGATAGAATTATAAAAGAAAAACTAGAAGACTTACTACAAATTCAAGATACTAAAGATTATTTATACAATTACATCTTTAATATTGAATATCAAGGCATACAACAATCAATTAAGTTGCAGACACATCTGAAAAGAATCACTACATCATTTTTAAAGATAGTATTTATACTTAAGACCAATAAACTAAGACATCTAATAGGACTAAAGACAAAAACCCAGATTGAAAACCTTTCCAAAGTAGTATATGAAATTACTTGGAACTGTGGTGCACAATACATTGGAAAGACATCAAGAAATTTACAATCAAGAATTAAAGAACACAAAAACCAATCAACCATCTCCAATCACCTAAATGACTGTGATATGAAATTTACACATACAATTTTATCCAAGGCAATTGATAATTTTGAACTAAGCATCATAGAATCAATTTATATAGAATTAAATTTAACAAATATATTGTAAAAAAATTTAGTTTCGTGAATATTTTGTGAATTTTATAATGGGAAAAATTTTGATAATGGAAGTGACGGCGAAACATGTTAAGTAAATGATGCGTTTCTTTTTTAAATTTATCATACATAAACTCAAGAATTTTGAACCTCTTAATTTCTGGAGGCCAACTATTACAAAGACGGATTGAGGTATTAATAAAAGAATTTTGCATTTGTATTTTCTTCGATCTTGTTTGCCTTATAATTATAACTTTAGTACATTTAGTATGAAAATGTGGATTTTTGAGAATTTTGTGAACGTACATAAAGATGTTTTATAAATTGTCATTATTGGCTTGGAAATGTGTCCTTGTAATTCATTGTAAGTTGATCGATTTTTCGTCAATTTTGTGTACAAAGCTTGCCAAATCTTGAAAATTAGTAAGTGAATCTGAGAATGCCAAAATATATTATATTCTCTATGTGGTTGCTATTATTCTCATTTTTTCTTTTAGAAAGTATAATCTAAAACAGCTTGCTTTCAGAAAACATCTCCACATGCACATGACACCAGCTCCAATGAATGATTTTCCGAAAAACTTGTCCAGAAGAAACTGAAAGTAAGTTGCTCAGGAGTGATATAATCAATAATATTGAAGAAACATGGAAAATTTTCTATAAGTTTCTACATGTATTGAATTAATTGAGTAATTTTTTTTTAAAGAAACTATAAATCGATTCCTGAGAACAGCCTATTAAAACCTAATGGCATAATACTTTCATTGATTATTAATTAGTAAAGTAGGTAAAATCCCAGTTACATATAGTCATATTTTGTTTGCTTCAATTTCTATAAGAAAAAAAACCAAGAGATTCAAGCTCAAAAAATATAGAATGAACTAATTGAATTCAAATTCAAGTAATTTTTAAACATGATTAAAAGAAATCATGTTGTTTAACCAACATTTAAAATATTATTTGAGAACATTTTTTTAGAACTCTTTGCAACTACTCTGAGAACAAACCAAATGAACAAAATTCTAACAAAAAGGCAGTCTATAACAGGACATAAGCCAATAAACAAGGAATGTTAAAGTTCATGCATTTTCTTGTTCCACACTGACCAATTCATTATATTCTTGGCAGGTAACACAAAGAGCACACAAACTTGAAAATACACAATCTTCAAAGCTTGATCCATAAATATTTCGTTTTTCACGAATCTAAAAATATGTCATTAATATGCTTAAATAAAAATCAAAACGAATGCATTTATTGAGTGAACTTTCATGAAGCATACATGAAAGGTCTAATAAATAGTATGTAATTTTCATTTATTATCTCTAAAAGAGATTTACTACTTTAACGTGGTGAAACTCATTAGCGGCTTTCTGATTAAATAATACCTTATACATATTAATAAATAAAAAAAAATTTTTAAAGATTGTTAAATCATTGTGTCGCAAATACAGATTTTAACTCCTCAACTGTCGGATTTTGCCATTCACAATGCGAGCGAATTTATTTTCTTTTTAATGTTTTGTAGTTTAATAAACTTGTCAAAAGAGTTCCGTTTGTGGTATTAGCACTTTAAATGTCTTAAAAATGTTTCTGTTCATTCTGCTACAACTGTAAAAGAAAAACGCAAATAAGTTGACAAAATGAATACATCTAAAAAATTGTTAAATGCATATTATAGTACAATATCGCATTTTAGAAATTCTCATTTGCCGGAATTATTGCAGCTCTCACCAAACCAACATGGAAAGTATTTAAATCGCGATATACGAAAAAATCAGCTAAAAATATGATTCTCTAATATTTATAGACGCATGTCATCTTAATTTATATTTTTCACTTTAATTAAGTTTTTGAAGAGTGGTAAGAATACATATTTATATACAGAAGTGCGGCATTTGCATATATATAAAAATATGACATTTTATTAAGAGTTACATATAAAATTTCATAATGTATAAACAAGAATTAAAAGATGCAAATTACTAGACAATAGCTGTACCAAATTTAAGAGATGAGTAATTTGATATTATTAACAAAAAATTAGGCACTTTTAAAATTAAATATATTGACACAAGTAAACAATCAAGAATTTCTATTATTAGAAACTAACATCGCCATATATATATATATATATATATATATATATACTTGGGCTTTGCAATATGGAAATTTAAAAAAGGTGTACAAAGCTGAACCGATTTTCCCATAGCGCAAAGCACAAGTTAACAGTTCGGTATTAAGAAATGTTTCTAGACTGTATTTTTGTATTAGGAAACGTCCACATAACTGAAAAACCACATTCTAAAGCATTTTTAAACTTAATATTTTTTATTAAAAAATTATTAAAGTTTCTATATAAAAAAAATTGAGCTTTGTTGTTTTTTGAAAAATGCTTTTATAATCTTCAAAAAATACACGCACACCTAAATCCAGTTTGGAAATGATTATAAATTCCAAAAGGTCAATTTAGAACAAATGTGACCAACATTTTACGGGCGTAGTTGTAATCGCGAATTTTTATTTTACTGTAGTTACTCTGCACATCAGGCAAATTAACCATTACTTATAGGAGCGTAAATATAATAAATCGCACAGACTTAGCTAGTTAAGTATTTGTAATACATAATACTTATAACTATGACACAGACTGATCACTTAGAAGATAGAGCAAGAAACAGTTATGTTACTGCAACTAGACATGTTGAGTTCAATGAATTGCTGCGCTTACTGTTGGCAAATTGCAGTAACCTTGAAACTGGTTACTAGGAACTTAAAAGGTTAGTAACGTACCAGTACCTTACTAGTAAACTGCTAAAATATTTTGATGTCTAACATTGCCCATAATTAGTGGGACATTTTTCTATCAAGTATGTGCCAGTTAGTAGCTCATTGCTTGTATGCCTGCATTAATGCATACAAAACCGAAGACGCAATATAATGTTGTTTGATTGGCTGCCATTACGTAGTTACCCTGACACTCCCCTCACCAGTCACTTAAAGTGTTATTACTACTATCCCCTGTAACCTGTAGCGGTAAGTTGAAATTAAGTTACTATTAAAGTTACTTGTAACTTACCAGTAAGTATATTTACTACTAAATAGTAACCTGCCAACCCTAGCTGAGCTGGTTTAAGAGGTCATTCAAATGTAAATCAACGAGCCTTTTCGCATTTCGTAAGTTATAGTTTCTAGCATAATTAAAATAATTGAAATAAATGTTTTGATATAAATGTGCTTGTACAATGCGCAAGTGTGAGTGTATTTTGTGTACAAAGCGCAAGGCTGAGGATCAAGCNTAATTAAAGTAATTGAAATAAATGTTTTGATATAAATGTGCTTGTACAAAGCGCAAGTGTGAGTGTATTTTGTGTACAAAGCGCAAGGCTGAGGATCAAGCTAACTTTTTTAATTTTGTTGTTTCTGAAAATTCATTATATATCCAAGTACTAATTATAATTACATTGTCATAATTTAAAAGTTACAAAAGAACATAGTTTTCGAGAAATTTTATTCGAAAATTAATAAATACAAAGCGAAAGTTAGCGAGTTCTTAAAATGTACAAAGCACAAGTATGAGTGTATATACATATATATATATATATATATATATATATATATATATATACTAGAAAATACATATGGCGGGGTTGTATTGTGTATTTGAGTTACAGAACACCCAGAGGCTCTCATTGTCAAAAACCTTGGATCTCGGCCTACATGTGTCCCGCAATTGTATTTTTTACCTGAATTTTTCCGCACTTTTATCCACAGGCCTTTTCCAACTATTTTTATCACAGCTTGCTTTGTACTTGTACAAATATTTACCATTTTCAATTCAACAACAGTGAGAGATTTAATGCATCTGGGGAATTCTAACTGTTTGCGGTAACCGATGAAAGGCGATATTCAATTATTTTAGCAATATCAAGCATAATAAATAAATTATAAATAAAATTAAAACAATATATCACAAATAAATTATCGAATTTCTGCAGAGCAACATTCTATTCGTCAAAATCAGAACCAAATTCAATATCAAATATATTTCGTTGACATCTTTTAAAGTTACGCAATTGCAAATGCTAATTAATAATCAACACACAATTTTTGGATTTGAACGTGTTCTTTTACTCAGCTTAATTGCTATTTTTGCTTAGAGGTTATGTAAAATATGCTCGAATAATCATTGTTAACTGGTGTAATGTATGACGCCAATTGTCTGGCCAAAATGTATTATTGCAGGACGTATAGAAACTCCATTTTCAATAGTCATCGCCAAAATTTGTTCTACAAAGTGTATTTCTTGCTTGAATTTTCTGTAACTATTTCGGACTCATATTTTCTGAAATAAAAGTATGGACAATTACTTTAGATGCAATTAATTTGCTAAAGTTAATCAAATGATAATATGCTAATCTGTTCGCTCGGTTAGTCTGTCACATTGAACTGGTAGAACAATGAATTCTTTGAACATCGTGTGATAGGTAGCAAATGCTGACAAGAAAACTAAATGTACGCGGACATAACTGCAGCTACCAGAACAGATTTATAGATTTTATCTCGTCGCCTCGCACCAATGTTATTTTGTACACACGATGGGCCGACTTTTCAAGAAATAACCGCGGCCCGACTTGCGGCCAACTCTGGTTTGCAAATTACTATAGTCAGTGTCGAGAAATCTTGTCTTTGAAATTGAAGCCTACATCAAATATATGTATATTCACACAAACTGCACAAATGCAAAAAAGCAAATTATTTAAAATACTTGTTTTCTACAACCATTCTAAACGAAAAAAGTAATAAATAATTGTTCAAGCCTATTTATACATAAAGTACTGTAAAGACCAGTGGCGTCGCTAGGGCGCGGGCGTGGCCCCCAAAATTTTGAATGGCCCGACTTGCGCCCCTCCATAATTTCAAGAATCATATTTGTTTTGTTCTGAATTAACTCTTGTAACCTAATTTTAAATAAAGTCTAGTTAATGAACGTTTTAGATTTGCCGCCATTAAATATGAAATTTTATTTTAATAACAGTAAAATGACTCGCATTAAAACAACAATGAATATTCTGGCCGTATATCGTGATTTTCTTTCAAACTTTGAGCATTTCAGGACGAAAGGAATCGCAGCAAATTAATGATTATGGTTCGAAATGATTGGCTAAAATATTTAACAATTTATAGCTTTTATTTACCGCCAAACATCATTATAATTACAATACTTTGCTACTAGCAGTTCACTCTATTACATGCATATAAGAAATTTGGGAGTGGGTAGCAATAAACCAGACAAGTTCATACTGTGTCATGCGCACAACAGGCATTCCTGTTTGAACGTATATATGACCCTGCTAGTGAAAAGGGGGCTCACTAATGCTAGACAAAAGCTGAGGAACATGTAAATTAAACTCTGTCCCAGTTAATAAGTAAAGTTTTATATCAATAATTGGGGTTTTATTATAGCGTAAATACCATGGTTTTGACTCGAATTAGATAGTTTAGGATCTTGTGCATATTATAAAAAAAATTAAAATCAAAACTTGAAATTATACTCGTGTTTATATCATACTACCTCATTTTCCTAAAAAACCGGTTTACTTATTAACTGGGACAGATTTTAGTTTACTAATGCCTACAGCCAACAAGAAACATTTTCTTAGTCAGCCTTAATAATGGTTGCACACGGTTAGGTGAGGTATGTACTTTAGAACATATTCCGCATTGCAAATGTAATTGACCTGATACACACATGTGTTGTGAGAAAAAAGCTGTTACCCTTCTTGAGTTTTATGCCCCCTAAATTTTGGGAGCTAGTGACGCCACTGGTAAAGACAAATACTTGGACATTTGTATTAAGTAAATTATTTCTAAAATATAACATATTACTAATTTACTATGGCCACAGCGTATCTATATAAACATATTATGATCTACTTCCATTAATGTAATGTGTCAAAAATAGACACCGAAATATTCATATTTACTAGACGTAAACAGTGAAAAACAAAAAACTTTATTTTTGAAAAAGTTTTGATATAAGGTTTACTTTTTCTAATTAAATGTATGCTATTCTAACAGTATGGACATTTAAATAAACTTAACTAATATATTAGAAAACGCTTACTGGATAGAAAAATAACTTAATAATTAGAACATAAACTATAAACTTAGAAACATTAAATTACGCGCATTAAATTATTCGTTATGTACTAAATACGCCTCACGACAGTTCGACAAAAATTATAAAACAATATCTAATAGATCTGTAAGTAATGATTTGAAATTTTGCAAAAAGTAAAGCAGAAATTATATGGCATAACCAAAATACGAATATTGTTGTTGCATTGTAAAAATTCCCGCAATGTAATCTATTTGCATATCGTTGAAATTGCGGGAATTAACAATAGATTTTTCAAGGGAGAGAAAGACTATATTTTGTAATAATCAGACAATATTTTAACATTAGAATACACAACAATACCCATTTTTAATTGGCACAAAATTATGTACTTCAGCACTGAAGAGGTTAAACATGAACTAGCATTTAAAATATTATGAACAGAAAATTGTACAGAGAATAATTGTGAGTTTCAGACGCTTGCATATTTTATAGATTTGGGTCACGGCATGGCACGGTTAAGTAAAGCAAAATTGTTAGACACGGCACGACCATAAGCACGGCAGGCTGCAGCTCTGTTGTGTGTTGCAAACTTCAGGGTGGGCCAAAAGTTAGGGGGCAGTGATATACAAATTATTCATTACATTACAGTGAACGTATATAAACTCAATAAATGCTTAATTTAAATTAAAAAAATTACATTTTTGGTATTGCCCCCTAACTTTTGGCCCACCCTGCATCTCTGCCTTAAATGCTAACCGGATTGAGCGAAGCTCACGCAAAGGTACAGGTTAACGGAATGTGTCAATCTCGATTAATATAATACGTAACATATTTCCATTTTATTGCTATTTTGCTTTTTTCAGAAATCGGGCGTAACTTTCTTAACACCCTGTATAACTAAATATTACCTGAATTTGAAATGCTTGACAAGATGCAATTATCAACTCTATAAATATAGACGGAATGAAAATTATTTCAAAAAATCGAGATCACCGTGAATAAATTAGTATAATCACTATTGTTCTATACTCAGTGGCTTCACAAATATTGGCACTCAAAATTCGTACTTGACTAATACATATAGTATTGATGTAACTTTGAACACATCACATAAAATACATTACTAGTAATTCTTTAATTTGAACAAATTAGAAAGCAAAAAATAAATTAGCATTATAAATTATTACGCCTAATAAAATTAAACATTAATAATACTACAAAAGTGTTCCTACATTAGGGGAAGAACTTATTATATCATTATAATAGAAATCTAAATCATTGCAGTGAACCTTCAATTTTAGTACTACCTAATATTCGTATTGAACGGCTTGAAAAAATAAAATCTTAGTTACAAAATCATGAAATGCATTGAACCAGTTCAATATATCTGAAGATGATTAGGAAATCCCTAAATTGATCATTTTTTGTATAGGAAATGAGATTAAGTTAGATATAAATGATATTTGAACGGCAGAGAAGTTTTGATTAACTTCTAACTTGTAGCTATTTATGCTAGAAAGCAATTACTAATTTTTTAAACAAATTTTAGGAAAACTATAGTATGATAAAAAAAATTGGAAGAGACCAGTTCAGAACTTAGTTTACCAGAGCAGTAATAATAGTTGAACTTGGATTACCTGATCTAAAGAAAAATATGCATACCTTTATTTACGAAGCGTACCAAATTTGATTCTTAACAAAAAATAATGAAAACATAGTGTAGGAAATTGGGATAAAATTTAATGCCTGCTGTCAAAGAAATTTCCCCCAAAAAAGTGTGCAGAAATTTTGATTAAAAATATATATCGAGAAATTATCATACTCATTTTTTAATACGGTGCCAAATGGCTATGCTACCATAATTCTAGTGTGAGCAAATTTAAATAATAACGAATATTGAGAAGACAAGGATCATACCTTAAATCGAATAATTGCTGATAGAAAAGAACACTTTATGAATGCGGCGATAAGATAACAACAGATGATCATTAGAAATGAGTCAAAATAATCATAATTGTATGAAACATCACAATTGCTCCATTCGTCACATCTAGTGCAAACCTCTTGAATTGTGAAGAAATTCATTATAAATGGAAATATTGCACAAAATACGGTAACATAGCAAAACATTATTGCAATACCCAAACCTAAGAGGTTAGCCTTTTTTGCAACAACGTAAATTCCATAGCAGGGACAAATCAATGTTTTTAAAGAGAACGTTACATCGCGAAAGCATCCAAAAATATCAGCGTTCCATTGGCGTAAGGTTGCATTTGTTGTATGTGGCCTCGCAATTTCAACGCGATGAGCATCTTCGTAAGATGGAAGTAAAACGTCTGCGCTCGAAATATTTTGAGAACTTGGAACGGAATTGCGAAAACGTTCAGCTTCTATTTTCTTTGTTTCCATTGACTAAAATCAAAATAAAATTCATTAAATCAAAACATCAAATTATATATTGCTCAGTCAAAGTAAAATAAAGATGATTACATTCTCTAGTATGGTTATATACATTTGCGCAGATGATTTATGATAATCAACAATATTGATGACCCGCAAGCATCAATCCAATATAGGGAAAACGCATAACTAAGCCATCTTTAAAATATCAAATACCACTTTTCATTTCTTTCTGCAGGAATGCAATCTGTTTCTGTAAACCAATATTTAGCTATAGTGTCCATAGTATCCACCTTTGTGATATGCAATTACATTTATTTCTTGAATATATTCATGGTGTTAGAAGAGTTGTCTCCCTTCTCCATTATTGTATAACCTTCTCGAATTCCCACTCTACTCGCTTTGAGTGTGCTCTCACGTTCTCTGTTCGTCACCCTAAGACATATCGCATCGCACCCTCACGCCATTTTCAATCGTCTTTGGACTTTCGCTAATTTCCTCTTGCCTCTCAACACTACTATTAATTTTTTTCTCGACACTGAGCTTGTTGTTGTTGTTGTTCGATTGATAAAAAGATAATACTAACAAAGACGCGTTAATCAAAATTACGCCAATATAACCCAAGAAATGGGGATTTAAGGTTTTTTACTAACTGGTCCGAGTTTGAGTTCTATTTGGGTTCTAAGCAAACAGCCACTAGCTCTATTGACGTAGCTAATGATGTCCTCAAACTTGTAAAATGTGTTTTAAAGCATCTCAATCGTAAACTATTCTTTGACAATTAGTTTTCATCAGCCTTCCTGGTCTAAAATTTCCATCGGACAGTGAGATGAAAATAAAAAGTGGCCGAGATTCTATTACAATCAACTGCTCGTCTCGTTAATTCAGATGTTGATATTGTTGCGATTAAATGGCTAGACAATCGCGGAGTTAATCTATTTAGTGACTTTGTTGGCTCAAATCATGTTGAAACAATCGTCCGTTATAATCGTAAGTTTTCTACATATGAGAAGATGTACCTTGTCCTGCTGCTATAAAGTTTTATAATCGATTTATGGGAGGAATAGATGCATTTAACTCCTATATATCTCTTTATCGCACTAAATTCAAATCGACAAAGAAGTTTTATCTGCGAATTTTTTATCATTTTGCTGATGTAGCAGTAATAAACTCATGGCTGCTTTATCGTAGAGACTGTCAAGATTGCTTGTTGAAAAAAAGACATACTTTCACTATAAGATTTTAAATCTCTTATAGCACCATCACTGTTTGCAAAACAAAAGCAATATTAAACGGCAACGGTCTTCGCAAGTAGAAGTTGGCTTAGAGACAAAAAGCGAAGAGGACCTGCTGCAGTTTTACCATAGTAAGCAAAAATGGGTACTGTTGCATAAACAAATTATGCCTAGACGATCATGCTTGATAGTTGACAGAATGCTGTAATTTGCTGCTAATATATTTTAAATAATTAATTTTGGTGTCAGTAATTTTTTAGTCAATCCGTAGATGCATGCATTCAAGAAGTTTCACTATTTCCTTGACAAAGAATAATAGTATGGTGCTATCTTATCACAATAAACAATGCAAAAGTCTTGTCACATCTATATATATATATATATATATTAACATTTTAATTTTTGTAAAAATATGAAGAGATGTATAATGACATACACTTAGGATACCGTTTGTAAGAAAGATAATAATTTTCACAAAAGTATTAAACATGTTACTTTAAAAAATTATTATCTTACTAGATTTATTATGATTTACAATGTTGTCAAAATTGTTCTAATTTGAAGTATAGTGCATAAATAAAATTTGTATTTTTTAAATAAATTTTGATTATTTTGCGTTGAAAAGTTTTTTAAATTACATAATTGCTAAATAGTAATTAATTTTATAGAATGTATACATTGTAGTTTTCTTGAAAATATATTTCTAAATATTTATATTTAATGCAATTAATCTATGCTTAATATCGAATGCATTTAGATGCCTGTTTTTTACTTAAGGCGGAAACTAGCATATAATCTCGTATTCTACAAGAGTTCCGGGCAGGTGCAAGACTGCAAGTCTAACAGTTTATCCACCACGATTGCGGAAACATGATGGACTTTTGTTAATTGGAGGTGACAAAAGCAGTTTCCACTGAACAGACGGTTTTCCGATGTAGGAGTTGTGTCAATACCTCGCAACGATGTTCGTTTTGATGGTTATCAGAATTGGCCAATGCCGATGGAGAAGCGTCAGAAGTGCTGGGACCCAACCTGCAAGAAGCGCTCAACAATAAAGTACTCCAAATGCAACATATACTTGTGCATGAATAGCAAAAAGAATTGCTTTTTGCATTTCCATAATTAACCTCTTGAAATGTATGCATATGCATTATGAAATCTTCAAATTTTATTTGCAAAAATTAAAA
>CABFPE010000402.1:682586-696942 GCA_900660155.1 Hofstenia miamia | reverse complement strand
AGTTTCCCGGATTATACTCTAAGCTTTTTGAAATTATGGAAAATTAGTTTGTAATATTATGTATACATATCCCGAAAGTGGTTGTTATAATAAGGTGTATATTAACATGGCGTAATGCAAACAAATGTGATATTATCAAAGTGAAATTACTCATACCAAAAAGTGGCCCTAACATGTAAATTAATTAAAAGCATTACTAATTGAAAATCCATTAGTAGACATACTTAATAATATCTGACGTCACTGAAAATCCATTAGTAAGCTGTCAAAAACATTTGTCAAGTAGAATGACTCATTAATTAACAATTGCAAACACTCCCTCAATATCACAGAGGTCAAAATGTCAGTTTGTGACTTCTCCCCTGCCCTATATACACTACTATGCTGTTGTATTTAAATTATACTGCGTTATTCTGCACATCCTTTGCCTGGGTGATGATGTTACAATATAGACCTGTTATTTTAAATACATGTTTTCAATATAGTCTATGGCATTTAAAGTGGGAAATATCTTCTACTTGTAGTAAGACCAATTGCTCAATGATTTTTGCATACATATTGCTAAATTAAATAATTTTTTAACATTGTAAAATTACAATTTTCAAAAATACATTCGATTTTCTTTAATTCTTTTTGCCTGTTAATGGTTTTGCTTTATTTTATGGCAGTGAACAAGTTCGTAAGACAAGCAAAAACATATTATACTCTTTGACTTTTTTTACAGAAGAAGTGTAGGGCTCCTAGTTGTAACCAAAAATAATAGAAATAAAATGACCCAACAGATCTGGGCCATGTCTAATTTGTGCAATGTGCACAGATTTTTTTCAAATTTGTATTAATATACATATTTGTTGATATTTTATAACATGAATTATTCCATTAATTAGGATAATTCTACATCAATAAACAATAAATCCTAATTATTTATGAAGATATGTAATTGTTGACAACATTTTTTCATTACACTATTGCTTCAATTAATTTTTTTAAAAACTTTCTAGAATGATTGTAGCTATAACGATTTAGGGCCAGGTTATTTTGGATTTAACACTGGACTGAAATCACTCCATCTACAAATTTGGTGCGACTGAAAAAATTAAAACAACTTTAATTTATTTGAGGTTTTTCACATAGGCTAAGCTATTTTATTTAACAGTGACAATGTGTTTTGGTGGTATCTTGGGGTATCACACAAAATCACTCACATTCAAAAAATCAGTAAATCTATAAAAAGTCCATTCTTCTGAGTAAATTTTTAGCAAAGCTTTATGAAAGGCAAAAAGAGAGATAAATATATGTTAGAGTAAACAGCGAGATATACATGTTGAGGGTTAAACAAATTTATAATTTATGGAAAAATTAAATATATTCACATACATACACACTAATGATGCTTTATCACCTTCCACAAATTGAATAAGCATTATAAATATTGATGACTTTTCAACAGTTGCATGCTTAGATCTGACAAATGCACTTGACTCTATCATCCATTACACTTTAATTAAATAATGCAGATTTAAATAGCTATCTTCATTATCATAGATAGGATTAAACTAAATGGAAATTTCTCTGACTGGCTTTTTATTAAAAATTGTGTTCCACAGTGAGCAATTTTGGAACCTTTACTGTTCAATTTATATGAAAACGATTTGAACCATCAGATCAGATGTAAAGTCATACAATATGCTGATGATACAATGCTGTTTAGTTCACAAGTTTCCCGAAATTGCTATAAAAATTCTCGAAGAAAATTGCATTTTTTCTTTAACAATATTTTTCATTATTAAAACAACGAATAAACGTCCTAAAACTCAATTTTGTTTAATTAGACCTAAATTTATTAATTATTCCACAAATAAAATTTAATAAGAACATGCCGATATATTTCGACTTACTAAGTCAGTTTCTTTACAAATTATTCCTTCTAAATCAAAAAGCAATCAAACTAATTATGAACATTGTCTTGAGATCGAATATAGAGGACTCCACACTGAATACATGATCAAAAAACTAAGAAAAATATAAATAATTATAGAAAAAGTTAGATTTATATATAGCGATGAAAAACTAAAAACTAAGTTCAAATTGAAATCAACAACTGAAGAAACCAATAAATCTAATATAATTTGCTAAATAAAATAAACCTTTGGTGAGATTATATTACTTTTTGTAGTAGACAATTAAGAATTCAAGAACATGAGACAAGTTCTAGTATATATTTATAATCATCTAATTAAATGCGGACTAAAATTTGAAACAAAAATTCCACCAAACATCAAGATCGAGTTATTTAAAAATTATTAAGTGCATTTTCATAAAATCCTTGCAACCAAATTTGAACACCAACAAAGACTATATTTATAAATTAAACTTACCATTACTTTAAATTTAGAAATTATAATTATTGTAAATATTAGTAAATTTTGACGGATTTATTTGTAAAGAAACTGATGATGACTTTGTAAGTCGAAATATATCTGTATGTTCTTGTTAAGTTGAATTCCACAAATTTTTCTCAGAATATACAAAAATTTAATATAACTACATAGAACAAGTTAATCTTTTAAACATTTAGGTATAATTTTTGATTCTCAACATAATTTTACAAAACAAGTAATGTTATTAAGAAAATGGCTATTTCAATAAAGGCTGTTAAACAGTATATCTGAACAGATACCAACCACAGCAAAAATTCAGTTAATTCACTCTTTAATACCAATTATGTTTTGACATATTCCATTTTTCGCCCACATTCTGGTAATTTATGCAATACCTTGGCAATTTTTGCAAGGAGGCTTGCTGGTGAAACTTTGGACCCTACCTACTTATCTCCTTACACTGCTGGTCGCATGATTGCACTTAACAAGAATCCAGGTATATGACCTATTGGAATTAGTGAAATCTTTCGACGCATAACGACATATGCAGTTCCTCAAATTCCAAAGAAAGATATCATATCCACTGCAGACAGCCGAAGGCCACTCAGCTGGTATCGAAGCAGCTGTACATGCAATGAAAGATATCTATGAAAGTGATAGCTGTGATGCAATTTTATTTGCGGATGCAGACAATGCCTTTAACAGGTTAAATTGAAACCTTGCTCTACATAATGTCAAGTATTTGTGTCCACCACTTGCACGCCTTTTACAAAATGTCTATGGTAGCCCAGCCAGACTTTCAATTGGAGACAAAGTGATTTTTTCAAAGGAAGCTACTACTCAAGGTGATGTCGCAGCAATTGCCATGTACAGCATTGCAACACTGCCACTGGTATATGATAAAAGAAGTCCATCATTAAGACGAATATTCTATGCTGATGACAGTGCTGGTGGAGGCAATATTAAGGATGTCTTATCATGGTGGAAGATGCTTAAGAAACGAGGACCAAAACTTGGTTACTTTCCCAAGCCCTCGAAAACCGTCGTTCTTGTTAAGCCTGAACACCTGGACAAGGCTAACAAATATTTCGGGAAAGAAGGTATACTTTTCCACAAAGAAGGAGCAAAATACCTAGGTGGCTTCGTGGGCACTGAACTTTACTGTACTGAACAAATGAAATCTAAGGCATAAAAATGGTCAAATTTAACCACTAGGGTCTCACAAATTGCGGACACTCAACCACATGCGGTATATTCGTGTTTCTTGAAGAGCATCCAATTCAAATGGTCGTTTACACAAAGAGTTACACAGACTCAATCCGAAACTTTCAGGACTCTTGAGGATAACATCAGACTAAAACTATTTCCAAAGTTTTTTTGGTAAAGATCTAGACTGTAATCTGACTCAATTTTTACAATTACCGACCAAATTTGGTGGCCTAGGTATAATTGATCCAGTCTCGACTTGTTGTGAAGAATATGATTTCTCTAGCAAAGCAACGGAATCCTTGAAGAGCCTAATTTTATCACAATCGCACAAAATATTAAAGACTACTGCAGCTGAACAGAAGAGCCTCTTGAAGATCTGTTTAAAAGAAAAGCATGATAAAATCGAATCTAAGTGTCAACAGATGTTAGAGAAACTGAATACAGATCAGCAAAATGCTATTAAAACAATAACACGCAAAGGTTGCTCTTCCTGGCTAACGGCCCTTCCATTAGAAGAAGAAGGCTTTCATCTCAACAAAAGAGAATTTAGAGATAGCATTCGTTTGAGATATGGTATTGAACCTGTCGATATGCCTAACACTTGCGTATGCAGCAAAGGATTCTCTATTGCACATGCACTCTCTTGTCCCACTGGTGGTTTTGTTGCAAGACGACATAATGAAATGTGTGACATACTGTCCGAAGCATTATCCGAAGTGTGGATTGATGTTAAAAAAGAACCTCATCTCACGCAAATAACAACGGAACCTCTGCCCTCTTCTTCTAATCTCACTGATTGAGCTAGGCTAGACATCTCTACCGTTGGATTCCGGAGCTATGGTCAACGCACACCAATGCTTGAAAAACTGCAGCAGAAACTTTTAAGGCTCATGAAACCGAGAAAATAAGGCAATACCAGCAGAGAGTGCTAGAAATCGAACATGCCTCATTCACACCATTGGTGTACAGTGCATCAGGTGGCGCATCGTCACTCACTGATAAATTTTTAAAACAACTTTGTGGTTTAATCTCAGAGAAAAGACACTGATTATTCCACAACCTGCAATTGGATAAAGTGCAAACTTGGATTCTCCTTACTACGAAGCATGATCCTCTGCATTCGTGGAGCTAGAAGACACCATGCAGTTTCAAAGCTTGGAGTTGAACATCACTTAGCTGGAGCCAGCCATTACCTGAAGTGACAACAATCATTTTGATTTGATCTAGATTTATGGATAATGGTCTTTTCCTTTCCTTAAATGGATAAAAAGGTTGTAATATCAGTTTGTTATTTGTATTATAAAAGTATTCACTTATGTAATCATTCTGCATACCAACATTAATGAACAACTAGTGAAAAATTCTGTATGCAAATAAAATTGACTATAAAATAGCAGTTAATCACTTAACTAATATGGATGGACTAGATCTCATGTCATTGGGACATAATGAAGTTGTCGTGGCATGGGACTATTTGCCAAGTTAATGAGCATGGATTCCATTGGTCACCATCTACTGATGAAATGTTCTTGACGAAATTTAAATGAGCAAATTATTTTTTTTGACAAAGTTGATGAATATGAAATTCTAGACTTTAGGAAAAATTATATATTTGATGACATGTTAATTGTAACAAAGAATGCTTTAAACATGCAACACCATGATTTAATTCAAAATTGTCGTATGTATTAAATTAAAAAAATGCATGCCATTATGAAAAAGTTTCCCACTTACATATTAACAGAATATTAATTTTTAAATGCTATATAAATTGATTCCATCTTGATTATTTGAAAATTATCAATATCCTTGGATAGCACTTTATATGAAAGTACAGAAAACACGCATTTTTGCTGAAAATCGCCAACATACAACAATTATATACAAAAATATGTTAGCTACAGAATGTGTTTGCAAATCGCGTTCTATTTGTGATAGATTTGGATCAATATCTCCCAATTTTACATTCATGCACCAATTAAATTATAATTTTAGTAAAAACATTAGACTAAAAGAGATATATTTTACTCAACTTGAGCATCGTCAATTTACAAAATTTTCCTTCTAAATATGCATTATTTAATTAAAAGATATCATTATGCAGTTAAAAGCTAATTAAAGGTTGTTTATGCTGATATATGTAATCTTCAGGGACGTACGCAGGATTTTCTGACGGGGGGACATCATCATCATTACCCAAGAGTTTTGAAAATATTGAGAAAATAGACCCTAAAAATGCATTTCAAAATCCTAGATCTTAAATTTTTCAATTTTTTACGTAAATTTTTTTGATTTATCCAGTCAAAATCAAATTTGGAAACCTGACGGAGGGAACATTCCACCATATCAAAATTTATTTACATTTTCTTCGGTGTTCTGATATTGTTGACTTAGTTTTGTGTTCGTTTATTCATCTGCTACTATATTTAATATAGTTCTTACCACAGGTGTAATTGATGTAAGAATCGTCGAGAGTATATACATAATATCAATGCAACCAAGTTTTAACACCAAAGACGATTACCTATATGAGCATAAACTACCTTTAATCAACATTTAATTACATAATAATACGTTTTAATTAAATAACGCATATTTAGATGGAAAATTTTGTAAATTGACGATGCTCAAGTTGAATGAAATATCTTTTAGTCTGTATTTTTTAAAATTACTAAAGATCCTTAACAACAATAAATTAAAATGGTAAGACATTACTTTATTATGTAACTACATTGAGTAATAAATAGATAAAATGCAATGGATCACGTGGTTTACTTATATATTTTATTTTCTAGACGTTATGCCCAGAACACCTTCACTTACTACAGTTCACTAATAAGGATGAAGTTCTTGATGACATTCCAAGTGATGTACCAGGAGAATGGGAGATTATTTCAAAGGAATATGACGAAAATGATGTTCAGTTACCAAAGTGTAAAAAGAAAAGGCCAAATGTAGAATTGGAAAAGTGCAAAAATTTGAAATGTAGACTGCATACTAACTGTTATTTAACGCTTCACTCAAAGTAGTAGGGCAAAATATTCAGTATAAATTATATAAGATTAGACCAATGTTTGAATTTTGAAACATAATGTGACAGAATGCAAACTTAAAGGCACCTATTCTGACCAGAGAGTAAACAATGAATTTTGTTACAATTTTATTTAGAGATTTTTATTAGGAAAGTTTGTTAAAAATCATTGTAAGAAAAACAGATCACAAAAGATTACCAAAAAAATAGTTCGGCTGAAAGAAGAAGACAAAGAAGAAGAAGAAAATAAATCTATATTCAGAAATTGCTTTAACAATAAATAGAAATACTGATAACAATTCTGAAAGCTTCAACAAAGTAATACAAAACTAAACAAAAAGACAAAACAACGAATATTTACAAAAAAAGTGGATAACTTGGGCTATGACGATTGCTAGTTTCTAATAATAGAGTAATCAAGATTATAAAATTTAAAACTTCGCTATTTCAGTTTTCTATATTATACGTGCAAAAATATTTTTAATATTGATTTTAAAGTTTTTTAATCTACTTATTTGTTTAATATATTTTGGAAAATTCATTTCATATTTCTATAGTTGTGTTTAGAAATGAATTTTTCAATATTCGCTTTTATACCTAATAGGTGCAATTCTGCGTGTTTTTTATTTTGTTTATTGAAATAATTTTGAAATTTTTCCATATTCATTATTCTTATTAAAGCTATGATTATTTACTGCTACTTTGATAGCCCAATTTTGTTGCACTTGGAATTTCCCGAGAATTTTTTGGTTTATATCTGTGTAGAGTATGTTGGCATAGTTGAAATGACTTAATATTAGAGCATATATTAATTGGATTTTTGATTTAGTTGGAAGTTGAAAAATTAAGCTAATTGCTTTAATCGATATGGCCATTTTTCTAATATCATGATTTGGTTGCTCTTCAAAATTTAGACTTCGGTCAAAAATAATTCCGAGGTATTTAAAAGACTCAACCTGCCTTATTTGAATGCCGTTGAAATTATGTTTGTGTCTTGAAGTATCAGTAGGTTTAGTTTTTGATTTAATAATACAGAATTGAGTTCTTAGTAGATTTACTCTTAGTTTTGTAGAAGCAAAATATTTAGCAAGAGAATCACAGTTTCTTTCGCGAGTTTGAACAGCCCTTTCATGAAATTTATTAGAATTAAATAGTATTGTGTCATCTGCATATTGTATGACGTCACATGTTACTTGCTCGGACAAATCAATTATGTAACTATTAAATAATAAGTGACCCAAAATTGTACCATGCGGAACCCCATTTTTAGTACATACTCAATCTTAAAAAAGATTCATTAATTTTAACTTTTTGCATACGATTGTATAATAACTGGAGATGAGACCTATGCTGTCATTAGAAAAACATAGAAATTTCATTTTTTGTAGTAAGATACTGTGATCTATAGAATCGAACGCTGAGTATTCATTATCATTTATTGTTGGTCGCCATTTTTCTGTGGCTTGTATTAAAGCTTTGCTCGTAGAAATACCTTTACAAAAACCATATTGTGTTTTGGAGTAGAGATCATGTTTACAAAGATGCTTGTTAATTTGATTAAAAAGAATTCGCTCAAATATTTTGCTGATTGGAGAGATGATTGAAATGGGTCTATAATTTACGCAATCTTCGAGATCATTTCTTTTAAATAATGGTGTTATATTTACCAATTTTAATTCATTTGGAAAAAAGGAGTGTCTTATGCATGTATTTAAAATGTAGCCTATTGGTTCAGCTATTAAGTCGGCTATTGAGTTTTAGAAGCTAAGTTGGTATTAAGGACGGTCCGCTGGATTTGTTTTTTAAGCAATGTATCGACTTTATGATTTCATATTTAGTTGTAAAACGAAAAGATAAAGAGGGTGGGGTTCCTTTGGGTTTATTAAGGCAAAAAGGTACATTCATACTGTTATAGTTTCCTAAATTTAGAAAAACTTCATTGAAAGCAGTGCAGATTTCTATTATATTTGTAATGGATTTATCTTTATAGTATATTTTTTTACGTTTTTGGTTATCATGTTTTTTCTATTTAGTAAATTGTTAACAAATTCCAACTTATTTTTTTGGAAAGAAAGACTTTGATACTGAAAACTGGAATAATTATTACTTGCTTTTCTAAAAGAAATATTACATAAATTTCATGCAATTTTATAAGCATTATGATTTTCCAGGAATTTAAGTATTTTTTCCATTTCTGTTTCTTTATTTGGATTAAATCGATGCATTTAGAATCAATCCATGGCTTTGAATCATTATTTTGAGTTTTTTTTTGGAATATTTGGATGAATGTATATATTTTTCCGGGCAGCATATATCCAAATAGAAAAGTAAAATTTTTGTAAACTGTGATAGCATTTTATTAGCTGTTAATGATGAATATATGGAATTCCAGTTCTCGATTTTTAAATACTGTCGAAGGTTTTCGACATTTTCTGTTGATTTTTTTTCGAATTTTTATCCAATATTTAGTGGGTTACCAATCTTTTAGAATATTTGAATAGGTAGCTATAAGGCAGTGATCTGAGTATGGCAATTCAAAACAAAAATAATTATAAGACGAAACATTTTCTGATATCATGAAATAGTCAATAAGCGGTTTACTATTGGCAGAAATGCTAGAATGAATTGTTATATTTATTAGTGAAATATTGAAAGTATTGAGAAAATTGCCAAGCTTACTTTTTTCAGTATTGTTTAGAAGATTTACATTCCAGTCTCCCATTACCATTATATTCATGTTATAACTCAAAGCAGTAGAAAATTCATCTTCCATTTGTAAGAAAAAGTTATTTATATAAGTTTTATTTGGAAAATAAGAGATATTTAGTAATTGACTATTAAAGTTTTTGACTGGAATTCGAATTTCAAAACAAAGACTTTCATAAGTTGAATCTTTTGCTATATCTGTTCTAAGATTAGGTTTGAGTACTGTAAGTATTAAAAACATAACACCCCCTCCTTTTGTCTTATTAAAATGAAAGGTTGGATTTCTGTCCTTCCTAAATATTTTAAATTTAGAATTATTGATTGACCAGGACGAATTGTCATTATCATATGTAAACGAAGTTTCAGTTAAGCCCAGAATAAAGTTTGTAGCCAGGTCAGAAATGAATTGTCTAAATTCTGAATTTTTTATTGAAAGAATCTGAAAATTTATGTGAATATATTCAAAGAAACTAATTGAATGCATTATGTTTGAGAATTCTGAGTATTCATAAATATAATCAGTTTTGAAAGGCCTGGGATTAATCTCAATGGCGGATATAAGCAAATTATTGTTAGTACTAGAAAGTAGAATAAAGAATGTTTTATTGTTTTAATGAAAATCCATTTTTTAAATATCTTGCATGTATTCATGCTAATTCTGAACTTATGTTTATATATAGATAAGGTTACTCTAACACAGGTAATATTGAATTTTGAGTTAAAAATAATTAAAATAGATATGTGATAGAGAGTAAGTTATTGGCGATAGCATAAATTAGGTGAAATATTCGCCATAACCCAAGTATAGTTAGTAATATATAAAAAATTTACAGTCATTAGCAAAGTCTAAGAAAGTTTCTAATTCTGTAAACCTCAGTGGGTGACAACGGTGGTGTTGTTGAAAGAATGTCAGCGTAACTTCATCGCATGTATATTGGCAATGAGAGTAAAGGCTGCTTTAGCAAAGTTTTTGTAATGTGTTTGACGGCTTTTGTAAGAATGGTCGGTGTGCGTTTGAAAAGCGGCAGGGTAAAAGATCTAGAGCTAGCAGTGTCTGTTTTTTCATCAATCTACCGTTGATTGAATACATGGTGCAGCGGCGTGTTAAAAAAGACTTTGATAGAAACTGCAAGCCTTCCATAACCTTTTTTGGAGTAGTGAATTCCCTTTTCTATGAATAAACTTCTATTAACAGTAGATCTTAAATAAAAAAGTTAGAATTATCAAAAACAGTATAATTTAACAGTTTGGCGTTTTGTTTAAGTAAATTTAGTTCAACCAATTTTTTGTTAAACTCCTCGTTCTTAGGAAAAGGAGCTATTTCACCAAGGAAAACTTTAGCTTAACTAAAATAAGTTTTAATAACAGTAATTAATTTCTTATACTTATCTGTATAATTTTATTTCTTTTGCATTATATCGTTTCTGCCTATCGCAATGAGAATTCTCTTTAAATTTTTCGTTTCAGGATAGAGAGGTATTACATCTGCTATGTCTTCAATGGTTGCTCCCGGGTAAGAATGAACGCATGTGAGAGAGCATATGTTTAAATTCTGGTTCAAATTGCGTAGTTTTGTTGGATGATTCGGATTGCGTTTCTTTGATAGCCGCTAACCTTTTGAACAAAATAATTAGTTCATCTTTGCTGAGATTCTTCAGCTAAAAATTTAGTTTTGTTTAACTCCTCTTCAGGTAAAGTAAGGACTGACTGCTTGCGGTGAAAGCATCGGTAATTATAAAATCCAATTAATATATGCTTTAATAATAAGTCATTTAAACTATGCCAACCTACTCTACACAGATATAAGCCAAAAATTTCTCGGGGAATTCCAAGTGCAACAAAATTGGGAGATCAAAGTAGCAGTAAATAATCATAGCTTTAATAAGAATAATGAATATGGAAAAATTTCAAAATTATTTCAATAAACAAAATAAAAAACACGCAGAATTGAACCTATTAGGTATTAAAAGCGAATAATGAAAAATTCATTTCTAAACACAACTATAGAAATATGGAATGAATTTTCCAAAATATATTAAACAAATAAGTAGATTAAAAAACTTTAAAATCAATATTAAAAAATATTTTTGCACGTATAATATAGAAAACTGAAATGGCGAAGTTTTAAATTTTATAATCCTGATTACTCTATTAATAGAAACTAGCAATCTTAACGAAAGTGTAAGCTATTTTATTCTTAATCATTCAAATAACGTTTATAATAAATAAAAATTCCACAGTTCAGTTAAAGGAATACATTTTCTTTTAAATCCTATTTCTGATTAATTAATGGCTACTAATATATCTCAATATTTAAACTGTGTGCAATGTCATGTTCCTATTATTGAAAAACAGAAGAAATTCAAGTGCATTTTATGTAATGATGTATTTCATTTTACCAAAAGTTGCACAGCATTATCAAAGGCATGGATGCTATTTTAAACTATGAACGACGTTTTCTTAAGCTTTGTACAAAATGTGTCGATTTTACTCAATCTGAGAAACATAAATCGCTTGATGCTATGACCTGCAAAATTTATATTTTAAACATTGAGAACACTCTTCACCAACAAGCTGTTTCTACTTCTCTTGCAAATACAGAGAACCAAAAGCAAATTATCGAAATCAAGGAACTCATTGTGACTATGCAACATCAAAATCATATTAATAAGGACACTGAAAATAACAATGCCAAACTAATGAATGAATTACGATCTGGCATACCACACATAGTTTCTTCCACTAATCCAAACCAAAACAATTCTGAGTACAAACATTACGTAATTGTGCTTTTGGCATACCAGAATGCAGAGGTCGAACTTCTCTAGCAAATCACCTACAGCGTGATAAGAAAAGTATTACTGATATGTTAAGCTTTATTTATTATGATACATTATCCGGTTTGTAACTTAATTCGTATTGGTAAAAGCATACCTGGTAAAGTACATAATGTTAATTATTGATATGGGAAATGAATGGTTTAAGTGGTTTGTTTTATCAAAAGCTTATCTACTTAGAAATTTCAATGAATATAAGGTTTTCATAAAAGGTGAATTAATTCAAGGACACGACCGAAAAAAGCTTGCGCATTAGAGATCTTAGACTTTACTTAAATAATCAAATAGTTAATGTCGACTGACTATCTTATCCCATTAATATCTTGTAAACAAATGCACAAAGTTTGATTTCTATTGAAAAGCCACTTAGTTTACTTTCTTATGCTGTTTCGCTTGATTGTTCTATATTGTGTGTAACTGAAACCTTGTTTGATGAGTCTTTTATTAATAATATATTTCCTAACTCAATTTACACTACAGCATCAGAAGCTATTAGATCTTCACCAAATAGTCATGCGAATGGATCATTTTATACAAAGACACTGTATTAAAGGTTGACATTGGTTTAAATATCAAAGTTGATTTCGCCTGCTTTGCTGTATTTTCAATAGCATATGAACTTATATTAATTTTATGTCTGTACATTGCTCCAGTTACTAGTTTCTTGCGCACCACATCAGACTACGTACTTTCCTTTATTCATTCTGTGCTTGATGCCTTTCAACTTTAAAGAAATATAATTGTTTTCATGCCATATTTGCAAGTCATGCGTATATTGTAGGTGATTTTCTTAATGCGAACATCGAAGCTGGAACCTCCCCATATGAATTTGATCAACATATTCTTGATGAACTTCATAATATGAATCTATCTCAACATATCAACGTTCCGACTCATATAAATGGAAATTTACTTGATCTATTTTTTTCAGATGATCTAAAATTTCTTAATATGGTCCCCGCCTCTAAAAGTTTTTCAGATCATGCTGTTATATGTTTAAATATTTCATTGTGCTTTAATAACATTGACAACCTACTCAACATCCGATCATACGTAAATTATACGAAAAACAGCTGCTATTCATTTTCTCAGGCCAATAAAATTGAACTTGATTTAACTTTATCAAGATCGCTGTTTTCATTTTACAGTGATGGCAGAACTCCTTATGTTATATACTGGTACAACTCTTTGTTTGAAATAATTGATTTGTGCGTGCCAAAAAAACGAAAGACCCGTAACTCACTACCATCATGCTTTTCTTCCCACACTTTTAATTTGTTTAATATTACAGGCACTGCCAAACGTAAATGTCTTAAAACGCCGTTTAAAAAAGCTCTTGCCAAACTTAAGACTGTATCTACAGTTCTTTTTCATTCAATTGAATTTTATAAAATTATCTTTATGAGAGCAATTTTCTGACAAATCATCACTTAATACAGGCTACAAATTGTTAAAATCTTTAAAATCTGAGGAAACTATTCAATTTGTAACTTGGAGAAAACCCGTCTGAAATTTGTTTTATGTTTAACCAATATTTTCAATCTGTATTTTCAGAGCCTAATTTAATTAATTGCAATTCTGATAATCCGATACACAATACAATTAACTGTTCACTTGATAAAATTATTGAATTTATAAAAGACTCTGCTTGGCATGGTTGTGGATTAGATTATCTTCCATCTTCATTCATTAAGACATATGCCAATTGCCTTTCACCTCATATTCTTAATCTTTTTAATTATTGCATTGAACTTGGTGAATTCCCTCAAGAGTGGAAAGTGGCAAAAATCTCAATGGTCTTTCATGCGCAACACAGCACTCTGGCGAAAACCAAATAGTGCCTTAGCCTCTGACTGATTGAGAGTTCTTTGCTGCCTCCTCGTGGCGAGATCCGGATAGTCAATCCTAGTACACACCCTGTACGGGTTCTATGGTTGATGAACGAAATGCCTAGAACTCCCCCTTCTGCGGAGCGGCGAACCCTTAAGGGGAAATGTAGCTAAAAGGAATGAGTTTTCAGCACAAGAAAGTGCACAGCACCTCGTGGACACACCCTAACACAGGTGAGAGGTCACTGTTGGATTTTTTCTTAATCCCGGAAAAATGTATGAAATGTGTTCGAGATGTAAGAACTTGGCGAGGTACTGGTCTTGACTCAGATCATGATTTAGTTATCATGGATCTCCTATCCT
>CABFPE010000402.1:644940-681546 GCA_900660155.1 Hofstenia miamia | reverse complement strand
CTTATGCAGCAGTACCGAGGCTCACACATGCCAGTACGAGACACCTGAGGTGCACGGAGTGTGCGCGTATGTTTTCTGCCCAAAAGGCGTTAAATCGTCATGTCAGAAATGACCATACGCAGAGCTCCACGACTATAGCTGATGCTAATTGCTGGAAGTGTGAAGCGAAGGGATGCTACAAGTCGTACAAGAGCAAAGGTTGGTACTTACGGCATATTAAGACCTGTCACCCCAACCTTTGCAATCGAGCATTGATAGGCAACGAAGGAAGACACCAGGCTTCCGCCACCAATCCGGGGGCGTTGGAGGGGCCGGTTGCAGTCCTGCAGGAGTCTAAACTATAAAGCTCTTTGTTACTCGATTCCTAGGGCTTCAGGACCAGAACTGGTTGGTACCATCCAGTTCTAAAGTTAGGACTGCGTTTGGGAGCCCCCACACCATTGCACGAAAAGGTTCAAAAAATGATGTTAAAAATTAACGTGGAATAAGTATTTTTCCAAAAATTTCATTTTATTTGAAAAAATTATTTTTAATGAACTACTCCCTATAATTAAAAATAGACTAACTTCTACACAGTGTGGATTTACCAAGCGTCGGTCATCAATCACTCAATTACAAACGTACTTTGACAATATTTATCATGATTTTGATGCAGGAATTACCTCAGCAGCTTTTTACTTAGATTTTCGAAAAGCTTTGATAAAGTACCGTATGATTTACTCATTGGCCAACTACAAAATAATTTTGAAATTGGTGGTAATTTTCTTTCCATACTTGCATCTTACTTATCAAATTGAATTCAGGAAGTCCATTACAATGGAGCTGTCTCTAGTCATTTACCAGTTACTAGTGGAGTGCCTCAAATGCTCCGCTCTGGACCTTTACTATTTCTCTGCTTCATTAATGAACTACCTGAATCTTGTTCTAACACAGATGTATATCTCTTTGCAGATGACTTAAATTTTTTTAGCAGCAATTCTTTAAATCTCCAAAATGATCAACTTTCTCTTTTAAAATGGGCTGTCGACAACAAGATGGAGTTTAATTCTGACAAATTTGAATGGATTATTTTTGTAAATATTACTAAGCCTCTTCAACAACTTGCTAATGATATCGATGTTTGCCTTAGTTCATTAGTGCGAGATTTAGGTTTTTTATGTCAGAACTATCTTATCCTGGTCTGACCATATATCTCACAAATTAGTAAAATGCAATCGTGTTTTTATGTTTTACGTCGTTCTTTGCCATATATCACCAATACATCTACCAAAATTACTCTTTATAAAACTATGATTTTATCTATCTTGATGTATGCACTCCTTTATCTATCTTGATGTATGCGCTCCTGTATGGTTTCCATCATTTTGAGACGTCTCACATCTTGAAAATTTTCAAGGAAGATGTATTAAGTGGATATCCAAAATTTCTAATTGTAATTATAGACTTATTGCACTAAATTTGCTTTCAATATCACTTTTGTGTCAGTATAATGATATGGTGATGTTCAATGCATTATTACATGATATTTATTATTATGACATCATTCGTAACATTTATTTTATGTACCATTGCAATCTAATCCTCAATCAAGTTCTATTACTCTATTTCAAATATCAAATCTTAAGAAAACAAAGACTCGGCCATCTTATTTTAATCGTGTTACAAGGCTTGTAAATTACCTGCACATTAAAATAGATATCTCTGTTTTTGATCCTTCTAGACTTTTTAAAGCTAAATTAATGCGTCATATGCTCAACTTCATATGCACTGAATATGATAATTCATATACGTGTAAAAAGTTTCTTCTCTGCCCCTGTAATATTTGTTTTTCTTCTTTTAACTTTTAATATTTTTGTTATTCAGTTTTAAATAAAGTCATTTTATTATTATTATAACCACTATTTTTATTTGTAAATATTCGTTGTTTTGTCTTTTTGGTTAGTTTTATTACTTTCTTAATGCTTTCAGAATTGTTATCAGTATTTCTATTTATCATTAAAACAATTTCTGAATATAGATTTTTTTTCTTCTTCCTCTGAAAGTTATTTGCTTGACTTTTGATCGTGACGAGCCAAAACAATAAATTTAGAAAATACGGTGATTGTCTGATCAAGAGAAAATTAACAAGTAGGAACTGTAAGTGATTCTAGTGATTTTAGTATACCTGTATATAATTATTGCAAATAACTGTCGCAAGGATGGTCATTAACTATGAGGTTTTAGTACAGGCTTTGCGTTCATTGTATTGACAATAAAATAATTGTCAATAATATTGTTGCAATAATCAGTATTGTTCAGCAAAAAAGTATTGCAATTATTTATTGTTGAAGAAAAAATATTGACAATTATTGTAACAATTATTGTGACAATTATTGATCATTACATGCACTACGTACGTGTCGTACGCCTATTCCCACCCAGTGTTTAGCTTTACTCAAAAGGAAAAAATCAGCTGGCCTCATCAAATCAAAGCACGAGACAAAACAACGCCCCCCTTACTAATCCTTCAAAACCATGGACAATGAAAGAACAGTGTAAACAAATCAGCATGATTGCTCAAATAATTGCTGAATGTTGAACACAAATGGCGTTCATTTTTGCTAGACACGACGCAACAAAACAAAATCACTCACATGATCATCAAGACAGCACTGTATTTGCTGGCATTTCATTTTATTTTTCACGCTAGTTAGTAAAAATTCTGTGGTCCCAAATATTTTACACTATAAAACCACCGGCTGCTAATGTCACTATTACTACAGTAATTGAGATATTAGTTATGCAACAAGTTGAAATATTGTACAATAATTAAAATATTGTACAATAATTGTCAATAATTGCAATTATTTATTGTCAAAAATTTCAATATTGCAATAATTTATTGACAACATTTTTTGGCAACAATATTATTGCAATACAATAAACGGAAAGCCTGTTTTAGTAGTGTGACAGAATAAGAGCTTAAAGCTATTCTTGTCTAGCCTTAAAACAATTAGAAAGGTGCAAACTTAAAGGTGCCTTCTCAATCTAATTAAGAATAGAGTGCAATATAAATTAGAATTATTTTTAGTAGCATTAAATTTATAAATTTATCATAATCAAGTGTTAAACAGGTCAGGAAATAATACAGCAAAAATATCTTCAGCTAGAAGTCATTTGCTTGGCTTTTGACAAAACGAGTCTTAACAGACATTTAAAAATTTGAATCAATCACCTAACTGAAGAAATACCAGTGAACGACCTGTAAGTGATTTTTGTGTTTTTTTTATTGTACTACCAAATAATTATTTACCCAAAAATCCTAAGCTTTAAAGATTTCATTCTCAATAATCTTTTAGTGGAGTTTAGCTCATTCTTTAATCATATTAAATTTGTTCGGATACTTAAATGAATGCAAGTAGCTAAATATCTTCGTGGTGATGGTGGTGTGGTGATAGCATGATGGATATTGAAGATGCCAAAGAAGATTAGTTAATTTACATCTTATTAAATTTAACTTATGCATTATTATTTATCTACGAATTACTAGATGGTGAAATTGGAATGCACAAATTACAATGATTGATGATTAATCCAAATCCCAGATAACAATTTAAGGGCTAAACAACGTTGTTTTTGGTTGTTATGTGGTTGTTATATGTGTCAAAAACAACGTTGTTTTAGCATTGAAATGGTACCATTTCATTGGTCAAAACAACGTTGCTTCAACAACATCACATTAGGTTGCTTTTTGGTTGTTTTTTATGAATGAAACAGCAACATTTTGAGGTTGTAAAAACGTTGTTTTATGTTGTCACATGATTGTTTTAGCATTACTTTTATATGCAAAATAAAATTTTATATTACTAAGCTGCTTAAACATTGCATTTAAACAAACACAAGCCCAACAAAGGACAGACCATTATCTTTGAGATACTGTCAAGCATATTCAATACAAACATTTGTTAAAGATTTAAATGAATGTCTTGATATAAATGATAACAATGAGCATAAAAATCTGCCAAATTTAACAAAAATTTAAAACTCTAAAATTAAGCACAGTTTTGTAAGAGTACTTTCTTAAGTTGTGAAAAATCTCTTCAGCTCAATTATAACTTATGCTATTTAACTGTCAATATCAAGGTGTCCAAATATTCATGAATAAATTATTTTGAAAATTCACATATCTGGGATATTATAATTTTTTGCAAATTTAAAATTTCAAAAAAGGTTTTGCAAATCTTTTTTTTATAAAAGGATCTAATAATAAAACTAACAAAATGAGTTTTATTTGCAAATATCTGCTCACTGATTATTTTTTACTAAAGTTGTTATTAGGATGTTAGTGGTTGCTGCAACAACCAAAAGTATTGAACAACTATAAACAACGTAAAAACAACCAAAATTGTTATCTGGGATGTTCTAAAATATGAATTTAGATTTACTTTATATGTTGTTTACTTATTTAATAAATTATCAATCCAATGCCAGTGTATTCAATGAAGGAAGATAAACTCATTGGTGATTGACAAAGAAGAATTTCTGGATATTTGTAAACCGATATTAAATTAGTATTAAATAAATAAGCAAGAAGATAAATTCTGTATTTGAAATATCTAAATTTCGGTTGCACTCTAATTGTTAATTATTGATGTTATTTCGCTCAGTGTAAACTGCATTTTAGCTCTGTGTATTAATTTGATAATCATATTAACTGCAAACATCAGAGTGAGAGAGCATTGAAGAGATTCATCTACTGTAGGGAGCATTGCACAGCTTCAGCAAGGGCCATGTGATGCAGCAGCACATGTTAAATCTAAACACAACAATGTTATTTAATAGCATAAATTGTGGATATATTACAGCTATATTCGGTTACATGCGAGATATACAAACAGTTTAGGGGTCAGTACTACTGATGACTAATTAGATGAAACATAGTTACTCTCAAGAACAGTAGTTTATAATGGAAATAAATAAACTTTCAATGAGGTTACATGATTTCACAGTAGAGTTCAGTTCTCTTTTCTCTATTAAGGTAATTATTGGAGGTTTTGTACTGTGCTTGCAATTAGCTAAATTCTAAATTGGCAAAGGTGGTGATGACTTCACTGGTAAATAAATGGATGGTGCAAATTAATATTAATGATGATACTTCTGTGAGTTCATGATGTTTTTTATTCAATTAACAATCTCTGCTACTAATAATTAATCAAAGGCACCCAGTTGCAGGGGAGCAAAAATAAATAATTCTCCTATCATAGTTTTTCATTTGTAGAGAGACTGGTTTTTAGAGAAAATTCTTTACATACTAATAGTTAGACTATCAAAATAAACAACCATGCAGAATAATATTCTTACTATTTTCAAGGCTAGGCAGTTAGAGTAATATAAGATTAATAGATTGCTGCCAAAATGCACTCATTTATTATATATTATATGTTAGTGATTGTAATACTCTAGATTTGGTTTTCACGGATTCCCCTCTGGTCTTGGTTACTGACATTATAACTCCCTCAGAGAGCTTCAGTGATCATGTGCTATTGCCTTGATAAGTTTGCTGATATTGATGAGCTTTATGGCTGCAATGCAATACAAGACAATCCTTGTTTTTCATTTAGCCAGGCTAACTCAGAGTATATTGGTTTCTGCTTGGATACATCTCCTTATTCTACCATTAATGATCTAGGTGATTCAATTATGTTACACAATGGTATGATATGCTTTTTGATATCATGTCTCAAAATGTGCGTCATAATAGAAAAAGAAAACTTTTTCCTGGATATTTCTCATCTCATATGATTCACATGTTAAATATTTGAGCCTCTTCTAAATGTAAATTTAGGAAATTTCTTTCTAGTAATAATATATCTAAGTACCTTGAAAATAAGAATACCAATTAAGATGGACAAAATGATTTTTCTTCAAAACTTTGCTGTTACATCATCATCTGTCTCTTGTTTTAAATTGCTCAGGGCTTTATTGAATTCAAAACTTCCTTGTCCTATGTTTTTGGACAATATGGCTTTGACTTCCAACATTGATGTTGCTCACTCTTTCAACATTTATTTTGCTTCTGTTTTTACCAATAAACAATGATATTATTCATGATTTTCAACCCTCTATATACCACAATTTTGAAATTAATCTGGATGATATTATCATACAGCTGTCTAGTGTCACCTCAACTGAAGCAGCATATGACAACTTGCCTGGCTCTTTTTTAAAACAGTAATCTACGCATCTTGCACCTCATGTTCCTCAGTTGTTTACACATGTCATTCATGTAATTAACCTGAGATATGGAAAATACCTCAGATTTTTCCTATCCACAAAATTGGCTCTGATCATAAGAAGTTGGTTAAGAAATATCAACCTATAAGTTTGCTACCTAAGATATTTATTTGTTTTCAGAAGTTACTTGCTAAGCTACTGTATCCTATTATTCATCAAGTGATATCAAATGCGCAATTTGGATTCTTGAAATGCTGCTCAACAGTTACACAACTTCTACATTTTTTGGATTGTGTTTATCATGATTTTGATGACAATAAAGATATTTTTGTTTTACATACTGATTTCTCATTTAGTAAAGTAACTCACCATATTTTGCTTAGCAAATTGAAAGATATCAAGGCCTACCCAGGAAAACAAATTGCTCAAAGATAAGATTAGACTAACAAAACTAGAAGAGGAACAGTGATGGGGAGAACAGCAAGATAGAGGAGCAAACAACTCACAATATGAAGATAAGCCAGTGGTCTAAACAATTAACTGAACATTTCAAGAAGAAGCTGAAGCTCACTTGGAAGGGGCATTGATATAAAAGCCAAAGTATAGTTATGATCAACTTGACATTGAAGAAACAGAGATGCAACTGGCAGACAGACTAAGCACACTGATTATGGAAAAATTACAACCAGAAAAACTGTGATTTATGAAATCAATACTAAGTTGAAAAAGACAGCACAATATGGCACCTTGCAGAGAAGCACTAACAAAATTCACAGGAACCCACGTAGCCAAATACTGGTGGACCACCAGTGGCAGATATGGTGGGCCACCAGGTGGGATTTAGCCACCCATGCACCAGTGGTCCACTGTTGGCTAATTAGTGGGCCACTGATGGCAAAAATATGATTTAAGCATTAGAGCAATGTCTGAAATGTTGTAAAAGCAAACTTTTATATTGATAGAGTTTAAACTAACACAAACCCAAGAAAGGGTTGAAGGAAATGTTAGCAAACTCAACATTTACATGGAATTAAGATTGGCAATGGTAAGTATAATGAAATTTTTGTTATAAGCAATAACAACAAGCACACAAAAATGCCCAATTTAGATTTAATTTTCAATTTCCAAAGAAATTGCAATTTTTAAACATTATTTTTTTTCCAATAATTAAAAATATATTTTGGCAAATTTTAAGTACTCATGTAAACATTGATTTTAAGGTCCACAAATAATCATGAATAAATTATTTTGAAATTTCATTCTGTACATATATCTTAAAATTTTTGCAAACAGAAAATTGCAAAAAAGCTCTTCACAATGAATTTTATATGTTTATGAGATCTAAGAAAGCATAATAATGAATAATATTTTACTTGCAAGCATTAGCTCATGTATTATTTATGATTAAGTTTAAATCAGATGTCACTATTGGTCCACCAGTGGTCCACTGGTGGCTATGATTGGCTGAAATTGCTACTACTGCCACTACTTATCCACCAGTGGTCCACTAGTGGCTATGAGTGGCTGTAATTGCCACTCCTGCCACTGCTTCCCCACCAGTGGTCCACTGGTGGGAACTGGTGGCCGCCCATGCCACTCATTACCCACCAGTGGACCACTGGTGGTGGCTACATGGGTAGGCATCAGCAAAAACGAAGCAATAACGTTAGACGTAAATGCAATGTTGTTTGGTTAACAGTAAATATGTCAACGCTTATAATATAAAGAATCCAAAATGAGCAACTGTGAATAAGTGGGATACGAAAAAAATACCCTGTCAACGCCACTGCCAATATTAATTGATTCAAGACTCATCATAATAATATCTGACTGCAAATATTTCATTTTTTAATGCACAGCGAACGTTTTATAGACTGAATGTTTTATTGCTACCAATTTTGCGATTGAAATTCTTGTTTAGTAATTTAATATTTTATGAAATATGGGGGAATGAGAAGGACGGAAGGTGGGGTTTGTGCACAATAAATATGTATAGTAATTAAATTTGTATTAGTAGATATATGCACATCAATTGCTGTACACATTCCGCTTAGGCGTTAAATAAATCTAAATATTTTAAATGACATTCAAAAACCAAGGACTTCAAAAGCGCCGTATGCAAGATATTCGAACTGTAATCATTAGGTGTGTAATTTCCTTGTTCTTTCTCTCTGTGACAATACAGAATTATCAAAAGCTGTTTTCAATTTAAAAACGTGTAAATCAAATTCTACTTAAACCCGTGACCAGCAAAACTAAACCGCAATCAATTGTTGCTATTAAGCTAAGAAATCCTTGACATCTCTAACATACTTGTCATTGCGATTCGAAATGCACATGCTAATTGCTAGGGTGAACGAAACTTAAAAAAGCGAAATTTAATTTTGAACACACAATTGCCTAAAATGGGGAAATTCAACATTCTAATGCAGTTTTGTGCCTCTGTTGAATAGTTATTAGATAAAATTTAAGCAAAATTTACTGGATTCTAAAATAAAGTTTATATTTAGATTTTGTGTTAACACTTAAAAATATCATCAATTTCCAATATGAACGCATCAAACGGCTAGTTTTTAAATATTTTGTAAATACCTAATGTTCCTGATCACAGACTTATAATAACTTTGAAGTGACTTTAGAAAATGTATATTTTAGGACAGATATTATTTTTGTGATTATTTATTGGGCATAAACTTGACAACGAGCCTTTTAATGATGCTTGTTTTAGATCGATAAATTTTTTGGAAATCTTGAGCTCTTTCGGAATTTTTTTACATAGCTCTTTGTATCATTTAATAAACATTTAAAAATAGGAATGAGTTGTAAGAAACTTATGTTGAATGAAACAATATGAAAGTGTCCAGGATCAGATTAACAGCGTTTAAATTATAGGGCATCAAATGCCGTAATTTTACCTGAAAAAAGAAAATTAATTATGTCTAAAACAGGCTAATTTAATAAAACAGTGCTTTTCTTCATGGAAATTTGAACACACAATACTTAAAGATGTCTGACTCGGATCCAATTCCTTAAAAGACGCCCATGAGTAAGTCTACAGTGTACATGAGAAATGAGCTTACTGATTTTTAAGATGAAAATTGGTGAGTCAAATAGAAAAATATTCTTAAAACCAATTAACAATTAAATTGAACATTGATATTTAAATGACAGTTTAAGGTGTCTTTCTAAATTTCCATTACTGAAATGAAGCATGTACTCTCACATTTCTTATCTTTACATTCCAGTGAGTTTCTTCCAAATCCATTGAAAAGTATTGTGAGATGACAATTTTTTGTAATTCCAATAATCGTAGTTAGAGCCTAAGAAGAATGTTGCACTTTAATCTTCTTTTCGTTAAATATTTATATCTGAAATCGTAAATTCTGTCAACAAGCAGATATCAGCAGGTGTTTATCATGTCATTCCAAAAAGTTGATGTGTTCGATATGTGTTAGAGATCCCTAGGCCTACAAATTTCTTTGAATATTTCATTTAGTTTTGAAGGTGAAGAATTGCACAAATCAAATTCAATTTCATATAATAATATTTACGATTTTGTTGTTTTATTTATTAACAGGTCGCACCTGGCAGGAATGGAGTGGAGCATGAACTCATTATGTTGTGAAATAATCCGAATATTTAATCTATATTATGTTTACAATTATTGGATTTGATTTGCAATGAATTTTGCAAAAGGCTTTTAAGTAATGGTAGTTATTAATCGATTTCATTATATTAGGCCGCTATGTCATCAATCAGGACTCAAATTCGTTTCTACTTATTAATATACTAGAACAATTTAGTCTACCAAAAATCTTACTAGAATATTGTTTTTAATGATAAAAATAAGAATTTATGTTAAACGAAATGAAATTTAGTAAATTTCATGTCATTGAAATTGGTTGAGAGTAAAGTGTTATAGAAAATCACTAGCAAGGGCTAGAAGTAGTACTCTTACTATCAATATCTTAATTTATAAAAAGGAAAATAATGCAGGAATTGTACTAATAACTGGAGTATGTATTTTTAACTACATGAAGAATAGATCAAAATTGATACTATTTAAAATCTATTTAAAAAATTAAACTGTATATATTTAGTTTTTAATAAAAATATTTAAGTTACCTAATAGAAAGAAGTAGTTTAAATAAGTTTTATAGTAGGAAGTTATAGATGAAAAAGTTTTAGTGGGTATTCTGACAACCGATTGAAAATGATTTCTTATAAAATTGCTCAAAATTTTGCAACTATTAATAAAATTAACACTTAAGCATTATTTACAGACAGAATACTCTATTTTTTGGTGGTACTATTCCTTGTAAATTTATCAATCAAAGCGGAGCTGCAATATTTTACCCCATTCTTGTAAACCGCCTCAATATATGTGTCCATGCAACATACACATATAGCAAACAAAGAGACAAATTGCCTTGTTATTATTTTCTTAATACCTTTTTATCTTTTTAGCATTTGAACTGCGTTTTAACTTGCAGTTTGATTCGAACTCTTCACGTGTCCCTATATAGGGCATGAAATACAGTTTACATGTACATACATTAAACTAAATCAAACTTGTTTACTGTCAAGAAAATTGAAAGCAATTTATGATTTACATTAAATAAATGTAATAGGTATCGTAAAACTATTGCATGATTTTTAGCCTTCCATCAGCAATTACAATCGCATCATAGTTTTCTAATTGAGTTTGCAAGCTTATTATTTAGAAATTTTTACATGCGCGGGGCGAGATTTTTTAATGCAAACCCTACTACTGGACAAAAATCGTAAACTATTTCCTACATGTATAATCTACAAATAGCATTAAATTCTTCAAAAATGCCGTAAGTACTGTAAAAGATTCAACTCAAAAACCGACTCTGAAAATCTTGACCCAAAGAGCCATGATTATAAAAAAACATACACTTGTGCTCTTCGAATCATTCGTTGCAACACTCCCCCCGCTCTTTTTCTTCCTCAGAATGTTGTAAAGCGGGGCGTTGTCCATGCGTTCTTTCTCTATTTTCCGCTTTAATTCCTTTGGAAACTCTTCTGAAAAGCCATCATTTGTGAAAAAGCCATGCCTTAGTAACTGTGTACATGATGGTCTATCAGCAGCATCTAACTTCATGCATGTCTAAAACACAGCAATATTAACACAGTTTGCAAGCTAAAAATATTTGCTGTTAATTCGAGTAGATTTCCAAAGCTTAATGAAATTTCTTATACATTTACTCGCAAAGCCGGGATCGCACATGCATTCTGGTGCATTTAAAAAAACGATGTACACACGTTAAGAGTGTATGTACAGCCTTAGAACTGGATTTAAGTGAAATAGATAACATAAAATAACTAATTTTAGTAAAAATCAAGGTAGTTCAGTTAAAATTCCCAGCAAAGTAATTAGACCACTAACTTAGAGTGTTTTTCCAATTAACACAACAGGTGGAAATTAGAATTGTGTCAGGACAGACTACTAGGATGAAAACAAATCATGACATGGATAAATTAGGCAAATATGATACACTGCATTGACTTGCCTAGTGAGAAACAAAACTTTTAAAGAATATTTTTAAGTCTGCAATTGCAAAGCACTCCGCAATTAAAATAACATTTACGAACAAAGAGGATTGTTTTTTGTTAAATATGAACATGCTTGTATATTGTAGACACAGCATTAATTAATTAAAATATATTTTCAATCATTTGTTCTTAAATATGGTTAGGAGACAAGTAAACGGTGCCTGGAGACTTTCTGAAAACAAAATTTTATCATGTCGGAAGGAAAACTGCCCATGAAAGTATTAACTATTGCACAAAAAGGTATGCTCATGGTAGTGAAAAAATATAGCTTCATAGTTGAAAAGGTATATTCGAGAACAAATGGAATTTTATTTATATAAATAAAAAAATCATATTTATCTTCTAAGAATTATTTATAAAAACATTTTTTTATTCTTAATTTTGAAATATTTTCATAACAGTCAATCAGTTTAAGTCATACCATTTTTGGAATAAGATTATGTAATCAAACTTAAAACTAGCTAGCATATATTTGTATATATCAAAGAGTTTAGTTTTTTAATTAAAAATTTCTGAATTTAATTGGTGGTCACAGCACTTATTGAATTGAATGTCTATGCAAGACTACATGTTTTTAAAAGTTAGTATATCTTAATTTTTTGAATCTATCAAAATAATCTGAATTGAGGCTGCATATAGAACTCAAGACACGATTTCTTGCATAATTACAAGAATAAGCAAAAAATCTGACATCGCAAATCACATCACTCATTGAAACGTTGTCAAAATTTCACAACTATTTTGAAAAATTGTTCTATTTTGCTATGGTAATCAATCATTAAGAATTATTTGAAACAAATAAAGTTGTAATAGCTCTGAAAATAAATGCAATTTGGAAAGAGCAATGTGATTTATGTAATTAGTAGTAGGAGTGTCAATTGATATTAATATCAAGGGAACTATTCAAAGTATTCTTTCAATGCTAACAATATTATCTCCTTGCGACAATCAAAAACTGCCTCAAAAAGTAACTGACATTTGAAGTTGTTCAATTAATTTCAACACCATTTCTAGTAAACCTGTTGATAAGTCTCAATATCAAGGAGTAACAATTGATTCAATACTAACCAATATACTATTGATTTCAGATTAGTCATGGGTACTAGAATTTAAACCAACGTCTACAAATAATTGCAAGAGCACAAATGCTTGTTGAATTTGTTAGGATCAATTGAAACTATGAAGAAAAAAAGAAGAAACTATAGTTTGTACTAAATTTGATAATGTAAATATTGGTCACAGTACAAAAGTGCATCTAAAATATACATGCACACTTATATATATATATATATATATATACATATATATATATATATATATATATATATATATATCAGTTTATAATTAGAAAACAAAAATATATAGCATTGCATCATATCATAATTAATTGATAAGTTGAATATTTTTTCACAAATCATGGCTAAAATATAACTGTGTTAACTAAATATGTTCAAATATTCTAAAAATGATATATTCGCATTTCACTTACCAATTATAAGACTATGGAATTCTTTTGGGCTAAGAATAAACAGGATAGATTTTTCTTTTATAATTGTGTAATTTCTTGTTTCATACTTACTATTTATTTTATGCATATATTTTGCAATTGATGCATTTATTTATGGTGTGAATTTAAAATTCAAGCATACGTTCAGTTCTTCTTCTACAAACATAGTTTCTTAATATACAACAAAGCAGGATAAAATGATAAACTGTTGAACATTTATAAACTGTAATATCATAAAGTTCTGATCTTATACACAGAGGCGAAGCGCTTCCCGGAGAAGGCTATTTGTATTGCGCGCAGAAAATTTGTGCTGCACAAAATCTGATTGACGAAAGATGACAGCCAATTATATTAAATTAATGGCCGGCCTTCTTCGGGAAGGAGGTAAATGCCGCTTCGCCTCCATGTATAATAGCAGAACTCCATGGTAATATATTGACAATGTCATTTGATTTGGATTTTAAATGAAAATACATGAATTTTCCCATTTTGGTAGTCAGGTTGGAGTGAAATGTACATATATATATATCTACCTTCATAAAGTCAATTGCGAATGAAACTTTTGCTGCTTTTGGTAATTTCTTTTCCAAGGAAATTGTATGCTTGACTTCGGGAAGGCGCATTCCAGCGTAAAGCGGGTTGTGGAAAAAAATTTCTTTATATTTTGATATAAGAGGTCCTAAACAACGTGATTATTACAAGATGGAAAGTTCTTTCATCTTCCATAGCATTAAAAAGTAGATTAAACGTTAATTCTATAAAAAGAATTCTGACAACATTGCATTTGCAGTATTATGTAATAGGCCATAAATGAGATTTATTCAGAACATTAAATTGAGTTTTTTCATTAATAATGGATTCCCTTAGACATAATAAACAGATGTTTTCTAAACAGTTGCTGAATGTTTAATGAACTGCCTTGATCAATTATTTATTAGTGCGGGAACCGATTCATTCAAAATTCCAAGATGAATTTTACCAAAGCATTTTAGAATGAGATGTAGCTGATCCAAGTCTGAATCACCAGGAAATAGAGGATCACCGGTTAGCATTTCAGAGAGCAAACATCCAATCGCCCAAATATCCACTGCTCTAAAACATCATTTTTTAAAAATATATTAGTGTTGGAATAGGCGACTTCAAAAATTTTTTGCATTAACCTTTTTTGTGATACTACTCGTGTACATGTACTTGGAATATGTAAATGCTGTCCTCTAAATTCCAATGTTTTGATTGTATATTTAATACTAAAAAGGTATAATTATTTAATCAAATTTTAGGCTTGCAAGCTACCAATTAATACAAATAAGCTACGCATTATTGAGCATTAAACATAATTAGTGGTAGAGTTGTGACAATAATGGCGGTTATGAGTGCTAAGATCTTAAGTGATCAATTTGACAGCTATTCAAAATTTGGCAGAAGACAACTTAAGTCAGTGCTTAATGTGCGAACTAAACTTACATTTAAATTGAGAAATCATTTATTGGAAAGATCTGTTACCAATGTCTACTTTAATTCAATGTCTATTTGAACTTTTTTTCATTATTTAGGAAATATGCAACAAAAAAGCATTGCAAAATTGCCGACTACTCAAAAAATATTTTTGGATCTTTTTGGGTCGACATATAAATTAACTCAAATTTTGAAATTCTCCGAAAAGGCTTACTTTCCATAACTGGTTTCACCAACTAGTAGTTCTGGCGATCGATACCAACGAGTAGCCACATAATCTGTGTACACCTCACCTGGTGCAGCCAAACTACGAGCAAAACCAAAATCACACAACTTAACTACAGTAGATCTGGACACTAGAATGTTTTCTGGTTTTATATCTCTGTGGATTATCTAAATATAGATTCATAAACATGAACAATTCAGTATTTAAATAGGTCAGTACATTTGTTGCCAATCTATAACTATATAATTGACTTGTTTTTAGATAAATTGGAAGATATAAGTTCACGTTTGCTTAGATCAGTGTTTAGATGAAAGATGAATCAGAAGCTCTTTACATGAACATTCATAAACTATCCTGGGAAGCATTTTGTGTTGAGCTTGTAAATGACGCATATTTTGTAATGAGGCGGAGAGCTATTACGTTTATGATATGTCACATGTTTATTAAAATCAGCATATTGTAAAGAACAACAATAGCCCGCTTAGGGATTACTTAATTATTTGACAATTAATCCGATCTTGAATGCCAGTCTATTAGTCAAGAAGCAATTTGCAATGACGTCTAAGTTCAATAACTCAATACACATTTTTCTCATTTTATGACTGCACTTCTATGATGAATATCAATTTAGTAAATACCTTTGTTAGAATCGTTGATGAGCATTTATTCAAATATAAAAGCTTTTCATGAGAAGCAAGTTTTATAAAACTGAAATATAGCATATCATCATTAATGTAGAGTTGTGTTGATTTTGCTTACACAGATGTGCTTTTCAAATGCCATTTCCAATACTGGTTAATGCATGAACCTCAAAAATTGAGGGAATGAAGCAGTTGAATAGATAGAAAAATTGAAAATTTTATTGAGAAAACATTAGATTACAGACTATATTTCATGCATGATTAGTATATGACTTATAAAAAAGGAAGTGATTTAACAGTATATTTCCAAAATTATAACTTATTAATAATGAATTTATTGGCTATTACAAATTTTAATATAATGCGTTTGAATTGGTCTCTTGTACCATCTGCCCTCTAATCCAAAAGTACAATAGGTGTATGGAATTTTAAATTTATTTTTGACAGGAATATAATGATGCATTGCTCGATATGGTTAAGCATTAAGTCCCATATTTGAGTGTTCGTTAAATGATGAAAAACTTCAATTGTAACAGAACAGCGCTAATGAATTCTAAAAAATTAAGAACTTTTGTATTGCATAAAAAATCTGTGGTCTTCAAAATTTATTTCCCTTGAAATATTTGAAAACCTTGATAGTAATAACCATAGTATTATCATAAATTGGCTTCTTATATTTGAGATAAATTCAACTAAAAGGTTATCACAAACCAAGATCACATGTTTTGAACAGTTCAGTAGCTTACAAAGTTAAACGTATTTTCAATAATTGATCATGAACGTGGAATATAGAAGGATTTCAATAACCAGAATATGAAAAAGTATTGAAAGTTTGGGTTTACAGTATTGCATTCAATCGCTTAACTTAACATAATTGTAAACATGTGTACTTATTAAACAACATAGCTTATAGTAAGATGATTGAGTGCATCACATAAAAATCTCCCGTCTATTATTATGTCAATCAATAAAGTGAAATTTATTTTATTGTTGGTGGAAAGCAATAAAACAACTTGATGTTTGCCTGTCAGTGCTGTCAATCTAAGGATTACCAAAGTCGGAAATCACAAGATTGTTATAAGATATCATATAAATTTTCACATCATTTGAGATTTCTGGAATTAATACATATCTACTAGTGCATGCACATGTTATTTATGGTTTTGAAATTTACTTGTTTCTTCTGCATGGTAGTGTAAAACCTGAAAATGTTCTATCCACGATTTATAAATCTTTATTACATATCGTTAGTACATCGTTGCTACATAAATTACGGCTTACTTCTTACCAGGGGTTGAAACCAGTCACTAAAAACTTTCGAACTTAGATGGAAGTAGGGCAGATTTTTGTTACCTGCCCTGCCCCATTTTCACTTGCTGACATCTGCCCCATATTGCCCCAAGCTTTATGTTCTACAGCCCCAAATTGCCCCACTCAAAAAATTCCTATCCCAAAACCTACTTGCGATATCTTATTGCCCCATATTTGTTCGATGACAATTGTCACAGCACTGCACCACACAACCACTGCCAAATATTTTGAATCCTTTCTCCCTAGAAGATACAGAATCATTTTTTCAAATGCCATCTCTACTATTACTACCAATAGGAATCTAATAACAATATATATTAGTATTATTATTAATGGTCAAATAACAAATTTCAACTCTATAAAGTTAATATTTTATGCAATATATTTATGCAAGGATAATTTCAAAGCCTATTAGTGACAAATCAGATCAAAAAGAACTTGTTGGTATTATTGAATGGAATCCAATTTCGCTAAGAGTTGGAAATACATGTTAATTCATTTTTCAAAATTTCCAAGACAATAAAAAATCTATCAAGTAGGGAACAGTGACGTATGAAAATTACTTTTACAACCTCTAAAATTTGCAGTTCTTTGATCCAGTTTTTCTCAACTCAAAAGTGTTTTTACGCCACTTTTGCCACATGTGTACCCACTTTAGAAAAATCTTGCTTCGCCCCACCTTGCCTCATGGGTCGACCCGCCCTAGTTCCATCTCTGATCTGAACTACTTTTTTGTAGACCCAACCTGCAGGTTGAGTAAACATAAATTATAATCTGACAGCTGGCGTGAACCCAATTACTACAAGACCACAATATAATAGTTGAAGGGTTGTATTTTATCATATTGCGACTTTAAAGCTTTTATGGCAAAAAATGTCAAAGTGAAGAAATACTTTTTTAATAATACTTTTTTTTAAGTCGAAAGAGCACCTTGACCCAATCCAACCCAACCTGCAGGTCAACCCAATCCACTTTTATCAATGCTTCCTACAAGTTTGCAGTTATAGTAAAATACAAAAATCTTGTATACTTTATAAGTAAAATTGATTTTTTAAGACCCGAAGTTTGAGAAGCCTGTGGAATTGCCAAATGAGAGTTAATTGTTCCCGAGTACTAAAACTATGAGATGGAGTTCACTCAATAATTGCATTTCACAAGTTGAATTAATTTTGAAGAGCCAAAACTTTTAAATTAAAATTGAAATCATAAGATAAATATGGAAGGTCCATTCACTCTACCATGTCCGCTCTTGCGTACGCATTGATTCCAGTGATGAGGATGAATGGTATTTTTGTCGAAAAACAATAAGAAACTTTAAGAAAAGAATCTTTGTTATATTTATTATCTTGATGTTGACTGTGAAAAACAATTAGTGTTTGATTCAATGTCATACTTATATTAATGATGTTTACATGGTAAAGCATTTATCAACAAACTCAAATGGTAGCTCTGTGCTGCAGTTGAAGTGATTGTAATTTATAATAATAATTGCTAACAGCCTATTTCAGAAAACGTGAAAGTGTTGTCTGATCTGAGCAATAGAAAAGTCACATATAACTTAAGAAAAACATTTTGTTTCATTTAATTTACATGTACGTTTGGTACAATCTAAGCAATTTTGAAACATAAGCATACCATGACGTCACTATAGAAACATATCTAAAGCTTAATCAATGAACATACAATAATAAAACTAGAAGTCCGAGAACTAATGAAAGAGAAGCACATTTTCAAGAGAAACTAAGAATTTGAAATTCATTCAAGTTTTTTTTGCATGGGATATTCAGTATTTTAAATTCGTTATTGTTTACTTTAAGATTGCCATTCTTGATAATGCCTTAAAAGATTGTTTCGATGTATAGGTGTTATGAGATTATCTAAATTCAAAAGATAACTAGTAAGTATAGTTAATTTAAACTTTTTGCTTCATTCTTATAGATTACGTATCACATATTACTTTTTTAGCATATTAATGTTATCAAATTATAAAATAACACTATAATCAAGGCGTTTTATAGGTATTTTTAATAAAGGATAAAGCATAGTAATACTGGAACTGGCAAATTGGCACTAAATCAGGGAGTTTATACAATGCAAAATAGCATATTTGTATGCCAATCAATAGCGGGATGTTGCAAAATCATCATAGGACTTTCAGCTTGTTGATTCTCCTAAAACTTATTATTAGGTTAATTTGTTCAATATATAATTTTGGATATCTTTCCTTGCTTACGGAGACATATTTATTTGTAAAAATTGCAATTTACGTGTTCTATTATTCATACTTATGGGTCCTTCTGCATTTATTATATTTTGACTACTATGTATATTTTGTTACTTGTTACTGTTCTTAAAATTTAACATTCTTACATCCATAATAGCTTATGTATATTTTGTTACTTGTTACTGTTCTTAAAATTTAACATTCTTACATCCATAATAGCTGGAAATCTGTCAAGCATCCGTTAAATTTTTCCAACAATTCTTTTGTTAAACAGTCTCTATTAAACACATTTAGGAATAAATTTAAATGTGTACAGGTGTACATATGAAAATCAACACTTAGAGTGTTAAAGAATTGAATGTTTATAGCTTAATATGCTTGTTTTACGTGTTATGGTTCGTGTAAGAATAGTAGTAATTATGACATTTCACAGACGATACTAGCCAAAAGCGTCAAATTAATACTAACTAGAAGTTATTGAACTGACTCTAAAATGCAAGATTTTTTATTTCTATTTATTGCGAACATAATCATGGTTTAAATTGTGTACACCCAAAACAGAGTACTGCTTGAAAATTGAAGTTCCTTCCTTATTTTATGATGCAGTGACAAATCCAGGGGTGCGGACAAAAGGGAATGTTCATTCTCTATCAGATTTCTAATATCTAATTTTTCGCATAAAAATATATTGCTCAGTAAACATTTTTAAAAAACTAAAAACGAAGTTGATAAAATATATCTTAATCGTTCATTTACCAAGGCTTCGCAATTTTTTCTGATCAATCAACTCGTTCAATATTGGAGTTTCCCCTCTATCAGATAATTCTAACTACGCACTTTATATGATTTAAAGTAATAAGGCATCGAACTGATACTACAATAGCGTAAGAAAACAGGTAGACATACAAATATATGGCATACAATTAATAACATTTTTTAACTTTCTATTATACTGAACACTGAAATCAATTCTTTCTTACTTCTTGTTTCATAAACATACATTTTTCAAGGTTTATCTCGACAATTGCAAAAGTGAATACTTCTAAATTAAGACGAGGAAATGTTCTCATTTTTGAGATTTGTAACTCATCTCAGCCTATTGACTTAGATCATTAGTATGTATTACATTGACATTACAATGAAATGTATAAATGTACTAATTTTATCCATGATATTGTTTCATGGTGATTTCTATAATTCTATTATGAGATATTCAAAGCTTATTTTTAAATATTGTATTGATTCAGTGACCTGCTTTCTAGTTGTTCTTGATTTTATGTAACTCTTAAGATGATTCAAATAATGATGGAAACTATCACATATGTCTGCATCTATATTACTTCAATGATATCTTTCTGAAACCTTACCCTTGTGTATATGATGTTTGATTCATGATTCAATAAAATTTTTTAGTTTATAACTACGTACATATTTGTGTAAAATTTTCAAAATATTTAATAAGAACATTACTGATTTAATGATCCTATTGTCTCCTAGGTTTTCATCACTATCACTTATCGCATTGAGAGCTACACTAGTTTCCTTCTTTGAACTTAAGAATTTGTAATGGAGATGACAACCTAATGAGGCTAATTTGTGGAAATGCTATCTTTTATTATTTTACTACATAGGTTTTACAATTAGTCTTTAGATTTATAAGGAATAGATGCGTACCATCGCCCTAAAATATTCACATGTAGGAAATGACTAAATATTAGATTTTGGCATGAATATGACCATAGTGTTGGTCACTGAAACCACCATAAAAACAATTTAAATAACACCTTATTTTGTCAAATAGTTGTCTTCTATGGTATTATAAAATCTAGTTTCTGATACTCACTTTGAAACTGAAAAACCAAAATTTACGGAAAACTTTGTGTAGAGAGTTATCAAATTGCGGATATTTATATTATGCGATGCTAATATATATTCGTAAAAAATAAGTAATCACGATGGTATTGAATGCATAATAATCTTTTTGAGCAATTCTGCCAAATATTATTGTTATGATACATTATAAGGTGGAAAAAAATTTATTTGAAATAAATGATATTGAATAAATTTTAATTAAAAAATTTCAATACAAGTTATAGATTTAGGCTTGGCATCTCACCACCTTAATTTTATGAAGAAATACTTAAGATTTTGCAGACGGAAACCATCAAAATCTGGAAATCACACTAGAGTGTTTAATTTATTCACCAGAAATCGGGTCGGGTTCGGGTCCCATTTTGACCAATTTCGGGTTCCGGGTCCGGTTCAATTTCGATCAATTTCAGGTCTACGGTCGGTTTCGGGTCCGTGGGGATAGTTCAAAATCAACATCCTCAATATTCGTCAATCCATCTATTTGTTTGTTTGTTTGTTTGTTTGTTTGTTTTACACTGGATATATAATTTTGGGTTAATATCAAACTGTTTAGCTAGTTCAAGAAAAAAATCGGTCTTTCTTAAGTGTGTTCTAAACAATTTCGGTATGGGTCTCGTTCGGGTTCAATTTTGAAAAAGTTTGAGCTTCGAGTCAGGTTCGGTTTTTACGGGTTGGGTTTCGGGTCCAAAAGACAGACCCGATAAGGACTCTGTTATTCACTTAGCAGCACATTTCTCAACATATTCCATATCTATTTGCAAAACTCTTTACATGCAATATATACAATATAATTGGAGCTAGCACAACTTCACTAAGTAGTGAATTGTCTTAAATAAACATTTTTGTTTTGTCTATTTTTTCTATTTTACTATAGAATTCCACTTTTAAGAAAAATAATTCATTCAGAGAATACAAAAATTGCGCTAATTTTCAAGGTTTGTGTTGAGCTTAAGTTTCTTATTAGTGCATAATGTACTGCAAGCAGCTATTTATTTCCGCTTCTACTCAGTTCATTAATTATAGGAATTAAAGTTTTCCCATTTTTAAACAAATTCTAAAAATTTAATTTTAATATTCATCTTCTTTTATATAAAATTATTAAAAAGAGAATAAAGACTGGGTAATTGATAGGTCAAAATACTTAGCTTTTGGTTTCACCAAAAATCTTTGTAATTAGCAGGATTGATTGAATCCGGAGTTTGAGTATTGTTAATATTAGAATTCTTCGATGCAAATCAAAATATTTAAGCCTAAGTTATATGTACACACAATTTTTTAAACTTTAAATTAAGTTATTTGCTTACAAAGAGTTTGCATGTAAATTGAAATTTTAAGAAATTAATCATCCTATAAAATAAACATTAAAGGAGATCAGAGTGTGTTTGATGTATTGGTAAATGAGCAAAATTCAGTGTGCGTAGCTCAAAAAGCATTTTAAATATTAACAGCTTTGTAAATCTACGTAAATCGTAGTACCTCGAAATGGGAATTGCGCGTGGGAGTATATGTAGTGACGGAAACCGCTCATTGGAGGTAGAAACACCTGTCTACAATCGCATGATTTATTGAAAAATCACGGACAAAACAAAATTATATATATATATATATATATATATATATAATACATCAAAATATTTTTACTTTATGTGGAAAATGCATTCTAAGCCCTTTCTGTGTTTATTTGTATAGTCAAGAAATAGTGGCATTGCACTAAATACATGAACATGGGAGTTTGAATTTCTGGCTGCTTTTGCGTATGCCTACGAAGATTTCGAAAATCTGCTCGGAGATGGACATGGCCGGCCCGGCTCATTTAAATTAAATTATGGTATCCTGGGATTTTACACATTTATGGATAGGTGTGCTTCCCTGTTATGGTAAAAATTTATTATGAAAACTATTCGTGTGCTTGAAGTACATAAAATATTAACATATTTTCACCTGAAATCCGATTTTCGCAAAATTCTTCCCATACCTAGTATTCAGATAATAAAGCGGTCTATTGCCCATGAGAGCAACAACTCACCTCAACTATTTTGTTTTCTGTAATTAGAATACGGTAGTTCTGTAAAAAAAATGTCTGGGTTATTAGGGTTAAGATCACCCTCTAAATAAAATTTTGCATTCTCTGCTAAGTCATTATTTTGGCCTTATAACCCGGTTGATGATGAAAAAACTATGCTATGAACTTCACAATAACGAATTTTTTAGAGATTAAATTATATAAAATCACAGATCTTCAAATTTGTGCATATATTCGGGTCATGACGTGCAAATTAAGGGTTGGGACGTGGGCCTAATTCTGGACCCAGTTGATGCGGGTCTGGCCGGTCCGTGCCGTAGACTAAAAATTTCCTCCCACTTACACATCTGGATTAGATTATTAGTTGAGCAGTTGTAAGGTAAAATCAAAATATTACCTGCGTTAAGCCTAGACCCTAATTACCTGACTTTTACAAAAAAATTGATTTCAAAAACTAAACGGAGCTGCTTATCTACTTCAGAAAATTACATCTATATAGCCATCATAGAGAATTTTCTCCGATTTTTCACCCATAGAAATATTTGCAGTTTAATTTGAGATCCGGTTTGATATTCACAATTATCTCACAATAAGTGTGTATTTTAAGTATTAATAAAACATGTTCTAAATATACTCAGTTTAAACAATTGCATACTAAGCCAATAAATTAAGCACATTTAATTACGCTTGCATATCAATAAAGTTACACTTAAAAGTTATTAATGTACGTTAAAGCAATTTGCAATGAGCTAAAGGTGATTTGTACTTAAGATGATGTTAATCTAGTTTCAGTAATAAATTCTTGCTACTAGTGATTGACACATAAAGAACGATCTTAAAACTGAATTACTAATACAACTATAACATTTTCATCCCTGTATAGTATATTATAGGATATTTTCTTCTCTAGTGGCTTGCAAATGTCTGATTATTTAGTTTATTACCAACTCTTTGAGGCAAAGTTTTTGATAAAATATTAGGCAGGTAACAAAAATACTTGACACTACAAAAGACTTCATGAGTATAGCATGATGGAAGATAATATTAGTCATTTATATTATGATAAAAATTATCAAGATTTTATCATAACAATTTGAGAATATTCCATAAATGAGAATTAAAATATATTTTGAATTTATGAGTTTTTGGATGCAAACCAGATTGTGCAATCAAGTGAAATAAATTATAATAAGTATGTTATATTTTATAATGGAAGTGAAATTTTGAAAAGACATGTTTCACAATTTCATATCGGAGTGTACTGGAAAACCATTGCTAATTGTAAAATTTATGATTTTCTTACATTGTGCTGATGACAAAATTCTGTGCCTTTGAGAACTTGCCACATGATCTTTTTCACTCTGATTTCCTCCAAACCCTGCGAGTACTTTTCTAGATCATCCAAAACCGTGTGATCAACGAACTCAAAAACGAGGTAGAGTCTCTTCTTCTTGCGAAACACTTCAAGGAGATTCACCAAATGATCGTGTTGCAAACTCTAAGATACAATTCCTTGTATTTCTTAACTAACAAATTAATGTATCAGTAATTAGACATATTCAAATACATCATTAACTCAATTGAACAGCAATTTGCTAATAATGGGAAGAATCAGTTTGATTTACAAAAATTTAAATAAAAATGGAAAATTAATTAGATTGTCTTCAACTTGAGTTATATTATGACGCGGTAGGTACCAGTCAAATTGTTTGATCTGAAACCGCCGTATAAGCTGACCTAAGTCTCCGTGCCCAATGTTGTGGACCGCGCTGCGGGCCGGATTTTGTCATAAAAATTTCAGCCCACTTCCACCTCTGAAACAAACTAAAGCACAATATTGCTAGGCTTTTCTCAAATTAAATTACTTTGAATGAATAACTAGATTAACTTCTTTATTGGATGAAATACTCTACGGAATAGCAACGTTGAACCTGTTTTCCAATAATTACCGTGATGGTTTCTAGTTGATTGAACAACATTTTGGTGTTGCATTGTAATCATATTTTCTATTTTCCTATTTCCAACTGTTTTTGAAATTCCATGTTAAAATTTTAAGTTTGCATCAAAATTTGGATGTGGAAAATGTTCTGTGGATAAAGGTTTAACGAAATTGGAGAGACATAAATTTGCAAATAGGCTGAACTGGACTACCTCGTTTTTTGTTTTTCACTTGGATTTGGACTGGTATTTGGTCAATTTTTTTTTGCTTATTCTGTATTGTAGCAATATATTTGGGTCTGTGCTTGGGTTGGATTGAGCCTAAAATATCAGCATATTCTTAACTTTGGTCTTCATATAAATAGATGTTGGTTACTTCAAGATTTGAATGGCTAAAGCAAGAACATCTTATTTTTTCAATTTTGAACTGCTTTGAATTTTTTAAAAGTTAAATGTTATTCATAAAAGTGTACTTACAACATAGTATATTGACTTAATATGAAAATACCATAATGTTAACATTAGAGTTCATCCAATTCGTATTGCTAAATACACAGTTAGAATTTCTAGAATATTAGCGTTTGTTTGATTATTAGGTGCAAGCTATTAGAGATGAATTTATATTGTTTAATGCTAAACTGTCAATTTAAGCTTGGCTTAGCTAAGAGAGTTCATCGCATAGTAATTCAGTTGGAAGAATATTTGTCTGCTAAACAAACGGTCGCAGGTTCAACTCCTGCCTTTGCAACCAAAATTCTCTTGCGCAGTCCAAGCTTTTAAACCTTGCTAACATTTGAACTAATTTTATATTTTTCTTACTTTGTCAAACACAAGATAAAAGAAATGAATTGTTTTAAAATTCGCAAATCTAAACTTCTGTTGATTACTTTACATTGAGTTGATTCTAACGGTGCTTTAAGACCTCTAGTTAAATCATTTCTATCAATTTCCTAATTTTATAAGCAGAAGAAATCTCTTAAGTAATCTATGTTTCTAAAAACATGCTCGCTTTTTAAAGTTTAAACACAATTTTCCATATAATAGCAAAAATCTTTCTAGACAGGCTTTGTTAAATTATTAATTTTAATTAAACATCGAATTAATCATTGCTTTGAAATCGATAAACGACGGAAAACGTTTGCATTGCTTGCCGGACACTTTCAGACAGTAGATAAAATACGCACGCACCATCATCAGTGATGTAAATTTATAGAACTCAATTTAAAAATAACATAAAATGATATGTGATATCATTTTATTTCTTTTATAAAGTGATATAAAATGATACAAATTGGTATCAGTATATCCAATTCTCAAAAGCGATTGGCTCAACTACCACGGGAGAACATTGGTTTGATACTCCTTATCCACAAGTTTTTTACTTATCAGCAAATTGACAATGGAAAAGAATTTAAAAGAATGATTTGGGTTTGAGTTATATGAGATTAATTATAAAGAATAAGACTATGGGAGGGACACAAATATTGTGCTTTAGATGATCTAATGGAGAACTAGTCTATATAATACTCAAAAGGTCATTGGTTTGAACACCGGTTGAACATCATTTTATGCCATTTATTTTTCACATACTTGAACGGGAATGATATCATTTATCATATCACACCACTGCACATTATATATACGCCTATACCAATACCTATATATGCACTCCGATAAAAACAATTTGGCCTCATTATGGAAAAGAGGGGAATACTCTGCCAGTTTTGATGTAATTGAGCATTCTGTGGAGCTCTTTTAACTCTATGTTTTACCATCAAAGTATTTCTAATTACTATACACTTTGGACAATTTGAGACACTTGTTAATTACTACTTGTATGCACTGCAACGCCCAAAAATTGTTTAAGTTCACAATTTTACAATAACCGTCTATATTGATTGTTAGAGTAGTCTATATTGGGACCTATTGTTCCATGAAGTATTATGCTGTCGTCACAGTGTGTATGCCATTTGGTACCCATAGAATAGCTCTACGATAATTTTATTCTAAATCCCAGAATGTCATGTTAGACTATTTTTAGGGAGAATATTGTGCATGAATAAAATATTTTTAAATACGCAATGTGTGCAAAAATGATTTTTAGGAAAGGACAGCTAAAAAAATTAAACTGGTATCGATTGCTAAGAATTATCGTCCGTATGACAAATGCGGTAAATACATATTTTCTAAACAAATACATTAAAGGAAAATATAAATATATTGCATGCAATATAAATCAAGAATTATCGATGTTATATTGCGTAGCTTAATAAGTAATTTTTCTTTTGTTAGAAGCTTAAATAAAAATTTGTTCTCCAATTTTATGATGATTTGATCTCAGTAATATATATATAATGGTACGCACACTGTTGACCTGATCCTTTCAACATATTAATTTTTTTAAATTTCAAGTAGCTGGCATAAAAAATTGCCTGATTAAATCTTACTGTGGTCCACCAAAATGTTCACCGTGTACAAATTGGATCAATTGAGATTTAAAGCTGAAAAATGAGAGACCATTGAAGACATAAAGCAAATAGTAGGTATATTTTTGACAACAACTTTATATTTTAGTTCAATTTTTAAAGCCTTTATGTGAAAAAAATTTGAAAGTAAAATATACTTTTGAAGTGGAATTATTATATTTACTATTGAATAATTTATATACACCGAGTTTCGTACAAAAATTTGTTAAATTTATGTTACAGCTGAGAGTTGCTTTAGTCAGATATGTATGCACATGAGTATAAAGTTAAGATTAGTAATGATACAACTGTAAATTTACAGTGTCATTTATCAGTCCGTTCAGACTCGATACATAATTTAATGTTCATAACTAATAGTGCTTGCGTTTAAGAGCATGAACCTGGTACTTATATTTTAGTACAAGAATACTCACGCGAAGCATTTTGATTTCTCTCATTGCAATTTTCTTAACGTTTCTGTCATCTTCACTTTCGATGAACTTTTTTATAGCCACGAGTTGGTTGGTTTCTTTGTGGCGACATTTCATCACCATTCCATAACTGCCCTCACCAACCAGGCCCAGGTTGTCATATTTGTCCATACAACTTTTACCTATAATATTATTAAAATAACAGAATAGAATGCATGCAGAAAATACAATTTTATTAATTTATTTTTTATTATGTGTGTTACATAGCGAAAGAAAACACGGATTTTGGCACAAAAATTCGATTGCATAATTAAAATAACGTATTTCAAATAAATTGCATTAGTTTTTATTAACCAATATAAAATTTATCTAATTCATATTAACGAATAATAATTAAAATGAATAATTATAGTTAATATGTATGGAATTTAATCACTGCTTAGTAAAATTTACCTATTCAAATACTTTAAAATATTACAAAATAGAGCATATTTTTAATGATCTGTGAAGAAAAATATTTGAAAATGTCATATATATATATATATATATATATATATATATATATATATATATCATACAAATGACAAGCACTCTCATATTTTCTCAGGAGAGAAAGATATAATTTCATAGCTAAGCTTAAGATTGTTAAAACTATTAATTAACAAAATTTTTTAGTTATTCTGAAAGGCCTCAGTTCACTTTTTCCAATAGGTTCAAGTAATTGATCTTGCTCATGGGTACTGACACCCATGCGGACAACCTACAAAAATGGAATTGAACAAAATTCATATCTGTAGAATTTTGTTTGAACTGATATAATAAGTGCAGTTTATTATTTCAAGATATCAAAAATATTCCTATTTGTGCTGAGGGTTGAAAAATTTTATAGCCAAAGATGTAGAATCGCACGATAGTAGTCAATTTGGGAATCAATATTTCTATTATGATTACAAATTTTTTTTTCAAAATAAACTTACCAATTTTTTAGTAAATAGAACGTAGAATATGATCTAATAGATAATTATTGATTTTCACCAATGAGCTAATATTTTATGTAAATAACGATTTTGTTCAAATTTCTAGAATATTTTTAAATTAAAATCTCTATTCTTACATATAAATGATCAAACACAAAATGTTGTTTGACTAATTGACTAAAATAAAGGCACACATGATTTATGAATTGAGTGAGTAGAGTTGATATGTGTTTCGATGCTAGCCAATAATTGCATGCAAGAATTCGATTGAGAAAACGACAGTTTATCACACTTTAATCTCAAAGTGAGCCAACTTTTACATCATATCATAGTGTAATACGTTACACATAGTCATCTTAGATGTTATCACTACGATACTGAAGAAGTCAATATATATATTTTAAAAAACTTTTTACAAATTCTGTATAAAATTATATATATTACAGTTTTTTTAAACAATAAAGCCAAATTAAATCCCATAAACTGAAAAAATGTTTTTAAGAAATAATAAATGTTAGCTTTCTGGCTAAAGCCTTTCATGAAAATTATCATTAAAAGGAAAATCCTTTTTAAAAACATTACATGTTGCTGTTGCCAATCGTTTAGTTTTAATCTCTAATGGGACTTTGATTAGAATCGTTTTGCAAATCACTAGTAATATATATATATANGCCAGTGGTCTAAACAATTAACTGAACATTTCAAGAAGAAGCTGAAGCTCACTTGGAAGGGGCATTGATATAAAAGCCAAAGTATAGTTATGATCAACTTGACATTGAAGAAACAGAGATGCAACTGGCAGACAGACTAAGCACACTGATTATGGAAAAATTACAACCAGAAAAACTGTGATTTATGAAATCAATACTAAGTTGAAAAAGACAGCACAATATGGCACCTTGCAGAGAAGCACTAACAAAATTCACAGGAACCCACGTAGCCAAATACTGGTGGACCACCAGTGGCAGATATGGTGGGCCACCAGGTGGGATTTAGCCACCCATGCACCAGTGGTCCACTGTTGGCTAATTAGTGGGCCACTGATGGCAAAAATATGATTTAAGCATTAGAGCAATGTCTGAAATGTTGTAAAAGCAAACTTTTATATTGATAGAGTTTAAACTAACACAAACCCAAGAAAGGGTTGAAGGAAATGTTAGCAAACTCAACATTTACATGGAATTAAGATTGGCAATGGTAAGTATAATGAAATTTTTGTTATAAGCAATAACAACAAGCACACAAAAATGCCCAATTTAGATTTAATTTTCAATTTCCAAAGAAATTGCAATTTTTAAACATTATTTTTTTTCCAATAATTAAAAATATATTTTGCCGAATTTTAAGTACTCATGTAAACATTGATTTTAAGGTCCACAAATAATCATGAATAAATTATTTTGAAATTTCATTCTGTACATATATCTTAAAATTTTTGCAAACAGAAAATTGCAAAAAAGCTCTTCACAATGAATTTTATATGTTTATGAGATCTAAGAAAGCATAATAATGAATAATATTTTACTTGCAAGCATTAGCTCATGTATTATTTATGATTAAGTTTAAATCAGATGTCACTATTGGTCCACCAGTGGTCCACTGGTGGCTATGAGTGGCTGAAATTTCTACTACTGCCACTACTTATCCACCAGTGGTCCACTAGTGGCTATGCGTGGCTGTAATTCCCACTCATTCCCACCAGTGGACCACTGGTGGTAGCTACATGGGAAGAATAAATTCTTAATGCCAAACTTTAATGAATGGCTATCAATATTCAAGCTGAACATACAGGAGCAGAGAGTAAGCCAAAAGACAGCAGCAGCAAGATTTCCCCTTTATTTGGATGGTGCATCAATCAACACTACTTGATGATGGATAACACCATAAAAAGCAACTACAAACTTCTAATTGGAGACTTCAAGTCATATTATGGAGGTAAGAGCATCAAGAACCAGTACAAATTGATTTTGCAGTGACAGATTCAATTATTTACATGGATAAATGCAGCAGGTGTAGTGCATGCTGAAACTCAGCTTGAGGGAAAACACATACAATAAATACAACCTCTTTTCACACATCTATAAAGGGCTACCAGATCAATTAAGGAGACCATTTTAGTTAAAAAGTGACGTGGAAGACCCACTAGCAACACTCATACATAAGGCATGCTTACTATTGTTTGCATACACAATTGTTAATATACATTAGTTGACTAACTAGGGTTTACATTGTATTTGTGATGATACAATGCTGACTTAATTCACATTACATTTGCAAATGATTAATTTTGTTTTCCTAAAAAATCCAGGCACTGCTAAATGATTAATTTGTTTTTTGGGAAATCTAGACATTACATGCAAAAGGCTACCTTCCATTTTTCAAAGTATGCTGCTATTTAATTTTAAAACTTCCATATGTTTAATTCATTTTTTTCACAAATACAAAACAAAAAAAATATTTGTTTCTTTGTCATACTTAAACATTACATGCAAATAAAATATAGACCTTCATTATAAAGGCAATTGTGACTTTTGTTTTTTCAAATACATTGCTATTTTCCATTGTAAAAAATCCCACATATTTCCAATGATTAATGATCTACAATTGTTGTAATTAATTCATTTTTTCTATCCATAAAGCATTCCTTGATTTAATTCATTTTTCACTAATACAAAACAGGGAAATATTTGTCATACTTAAACATTACAGGCATATGAAATACAGACTTACATAATAAAGGCAATTTTGCTTGCCAAACAAATTGTACATGATTTATACATATACATGCTTTCATTAATACATTCTTATGATATTATTTTTACACAATGGTCATTTCTCTGCATTGCTTTTTGGTTATATGGATTGTCAGGGGGGTGCACACTAGACCCCTGCAAGGGCTCAACCTTGGACTTGGCTCATGAGCTTTGTTCAATCTTAGGCTTGGCTCATACTTTTAAAAACATTCAGCCAAGCCTGAGCTGAGCCTTGAATTTCCAAGCAAACACATGTAAAATATATTAACTGTTGCCTCAAAACAAGTGACATTTAGATCTAGCATATAGCTATATCTCATTTAGCCCTGTGTACAGAGTTGTCCACATTTATAATCCTATATAGGAATCCTATTAATATATATATATATATATATACATAAATGATTTATTTATAGAAAATTCCTATATATGAATCCTATTAATATGAATAAAATAAATAGCAACTATATATATATATATATAATATATATATATATATATATAATAAGTTTATCTTGTTAAAGTCAAGCACTTATTGAGAAAATACTCAATAAATTTGTATGGAAATGTGACTATGCAATTATTTATATCTAAGAACGTTTAACTGAACATAAGTTTTTTAGTAAATTATTTAAAAACAATAATATTTTAAATGGATTTTAAAACAAGAGAACAAACTTAATTTTTCCATTTTCAATAACCTAAGACTAAAATTAGTTTTGATAACGAAATATATTTTTTGCAAAATCTTGATAGGACATTTTTACAGTATTAACTAACTAAAATAGTTGTATAGTTTGATATTTCAATTACATATTAACAAATTTAGTAATTATTTGAAACATTGGCTGGAATTTAAAAGTAACACAAATATGACATATGGTTTTTTGCAATTCATAATTATTCTGTAAAGGTTTTGTCATAATTTGAAAATCTGCATGTTTAAAACATATTGATTCATTATAGAATATAGAACCATTAATAGTTCTTGACATTGAAGGATTCTCAACATGTAACTAATGAATGGATATTATGTTCAGACGACAATTTTGTGAATACCAATATTTGTTGAAAAAATGCTTTAACATTAAAGATTACCTCAGTTGTGTTGGTAGGAATATGTTTCCAAACAAATGTACAAGAGATACAAGCAGGTGGCCAAATCGAAATGCGCTAATTGACAACAATGTCAGCGCTCAACAACGAATGATTGCGCAATTCGAATTCGGCCAATTAGAGCTAATTCTCACCATATAAATTAGGAGGATAATAGAATCTCTTTATCATAAAATATTGGGAAAGTGATGTTGTAAATATTTTACGGGTCATCTAAACAAGTAACCAAATATAATTTGAAAATCATCGTCTTGCTAGTAGACAACATCAGGTGTGAATGCATTGTTTGTAATTAATGAAATTTTCAATTAAATAATTCAAGACTACCATCCCATGATCCATTTCCTATTTCAAAGACCGACTACGATGAAGAGTGCGTCGCTATTATTTTTGGAAACACAACTACATCAAATCGTTTAATGTGAATATATAAACAAAAAGGAAATACTTATAAACTCAAAGTTTTATGCCTTTATAAAGTTGAACACTTGTCTTACAGTCATAGCAAATTGTCCTTTAGCTCAAAACTATTCACGCTATGCTCCATCTAAATAGATAGAGGAGAGTCTATTTAAAAAGTCAATCAGGCTAAAGAGACTTGTCAACCAGTTAAAACTTTTCGGTTCTGCTCGGCTCAGCTCGTTTTGATTATGAGTATATTTGGGTCGACAAACCGAACCTTTCAATGAGGTTCATTTTAGCTTGATAGATTCTTAAGGCAATCTAAACTTGATAGATTCTTAAGGCAATCTAAATTTGAATAACAAAAAACATTGTTTTTTGGCATTGGTTATTAAAATAAAGTGACTTAGGAAAGATTTCAAAATATTTCCTTTTGTTAGCTTAAGATCATATAACCCGGATATTTTTGAAAAAATTTCAAATTACTAAAATAACATTATAAACGTTTATAGCTCAAAAAATATTAATGCCATGCTCAATCTGAAATCAACACATAATCTGCGACGCAGCCCGCAACCGCTAACTTTGCGCACCCCACATCTCAAGAAACACTCAAAGTTCTTTGTCGATTCCATAGGCTCAAAACTTTATAAATGCATGAACATTAGATATGAGAGAATTTAAATCTTTTTCGCAAATTCGTAATCTTCAAAGAATTTTGTTAATGTTTTGAACAACGTCAGGACCTCTACTATCAACCTATAATGTAAATGATATAAAGAAAGTAACTGACTTTGAAATGATACAGTATGCTGATGATGCATTAATATTCCGTGGAAACTCTTCATTAGACGCAGCAGTAAGGAAAATGGAATCTATTTGTGCAAGATTGTTCAAATATTTCTGCATTGCGTATTCATATAAATAACACGCAATTTTGCATTATACAGGTTTTTAGGAAAGAAATAGATATCTCTAAATTTTCAATTAATTTTAGCAATACTTCCATATCAGCTGAGTAAAAGTTTAAATATTTAAGAATTACAATGATTCAAAGCTTAATTTCAAATCGCATGTTAACACTATTATTAAAAAAGTAGCAATACGTGTAAGACATTTATCACGAGTCTCCCAACAATTACCTCCTATTGCAATAATACAGTTGTTTAATTATGGGCAATCTAAATTATGCGAACATCCTGTTCACTGACATAAATTGCGAAGGGGTAGGGAAACTTGAAATACAATTGAAGTGGGCACAAAATGTATGTAAAAAATTCTTCTCATACCAAAGATTATATCTCTGCATCTACCAATTTAACTAAGTCCTTAATTATTTACAAGGCCATTGCTTTTTTCTTTAAAATATTTAACAAAATACTGCCCTATCACGAAATTTCAATATCCAATACATTGTCTCAAGCAAAATGAAAAAACTCTTCATGAATTAAATTTAATAAAAGAATTATGAGCCAATCGTTTATGACAGTGCAATTTACAATCAATTAGCAAAAGATTTAAGAAGAATTGGCAAGTTGAAAAATTCAAGAAGCAGTTGAATGCTTTCAAACTCAAGCAAAAATTCATATCCGGAAGATCTTGGTTAGGATTTAAGATCTATAAAAGTGATTATACCATTTTTCGGCATCAACAATTAATCTATAGTCTGAACAGCACTATTTATCTATGTGTTGAATCTTATCTAAAATATTTCCTGTTATTTTATTGTTTTTTGTATTCCATGACACTATTCTGCTAATTTATCAGTGTTTCATTGTTATTATAAGAACTAGCATAATATACAATATCTTATCTTATCTTATCTTATCTTACGTATATACTGAAGAGAAGGGGACTTAGAATTATTCCTTGACGAACACCATTGTTAACAGATAGTCAATCTGAAAAACATTGCTTACCTTTAATAAAACTTTTTGTTGATGTATTTCTGAAGTAATTCTTTCTGACTGAGAATGCTTGAATTTTACAAGTTGATGTTCTGCAACACATTAAAAAAATTTTTATTCTTAGTTTTGTCAGCTGAATACGAAATTTAGGGTAATAAACCAAAACATTCAACACATTTGTTAAGAATTTGGCTATTTTTCAAACTCATAAATCTCAAAAATCCAGGGACTCACTATAAAAACTGCTTTCATTGAACATGGAATAAACTTTGAAAATCCCCGAATCCGAGATCACGGGATTGCGCATACTAACACATTAATGGTGAACTGGTTGTGGTTCCTGTAGGAGTTCATTTATTTCAAGTATTCGAATGATTCGATTATTTTCATGATTCGAATAGTTAGTATTACAAGGTGGCAACTAAATTCGTTTCTTTTCCATTTTGATTATAATATAATTTCACTATTAACAATGGAAAGTTTGGTCTTTTTCAAAATATATTCACAATATTTTGAACTATGGCAATATTTATGGTATAGAATTGGTAGCATTCTTTTATTTTAATAGAAATTCGGATAACTTTAAACAGATAATAAAAAAAGTTATATTAAATTATTCAATGATTCAATTTTCTTATACATGTATTTGAAACACAAGCGCGGGATTTCAGTTGTGCCATTGTAACAGTAATTTTTTTTTGGTCTGACTCTTTATCTACGGGAACGCAGTCAACGTATTCTCAGTGCACATGACTTTTCCTAAGCACAGAGCGGGTTGGAAACATTCGACTTCTCATTGCAATCATATTTATCACATTCGTAAATGCCATCACAAATGCTCCTAAAGAAAATGAAGAAACAACCTTACCATATTTAAATGCACTTATAATTTGATTTGTAGCTGTAATATTCGCCTGTATATGTGTATTTTGTCAAATGGCATAGTGGTCATCCCATTTTTTCCAATCCCCTCCACCACTGATAACTTGTTTTCAATGCACATGTAACCACTGCACATTGTTTGAAGACAGAAACACTCCTCAATGTAATCTCCACAATCCAGGTAGAATAAAGAGTATATTGGCAAGGTAAAGGAATACTACCTTTTGACATAAAGCAATAAGATCATCACTTTTTACAATCACATGTAGGAACCCTCGATGGATTTACTGTTTTGTACGCTCATTGATCTGAATAATAATCTAGTATAATGAAGCAGAAACTTTCATTTCAATTTCTTTCAGAGTAAAATTCCATCACAACAAAGTTAAGCTTGAATAAATCACCAGTTTGATATTGGAAATTCGTGTTCGAAACGAATCTTTTTGGTGGATGAGATGGTGATTGCGGTGGGCAGAACATTCTTTCATCCGATCAGTTACCACTCCAGAAAACCGTTACATACCAAATACGGCGGGACAGATTTTCGATTGTCTTTACACTCAAATTCTAAAAAACCGTCTGATTTGCAAATTAATTTCAACACACCGCCAAGTCGATGAACTTCAGTTGTTGAAGGAGGAAGTGTAAATTTTCCACATTGTAATTCATCATTTGGTCCACCC
>CABFPE010000402.1:626515-643940 GCA_900660155.1 Hofstenia miamia | reverse complement strand
TCCCCAAGGCCACTGAGGTTGCTTGACAAGACAACAGCTCCTGGTATATTTCAGGTGATATATCGCTTTTTTGAAGTCCCAAATTTCCTTGATCTGGTTCTGATTGATATGTTTCTCAAAATATTACTATACCATATACCACAGGTATCAGATTTAAAGTCATTGTATGCGAAATCAATACCGGCGTCTCGGATAGGGTAATATTTGACTTTTAACAAGTTCGCGCAGACTAAAACGACAGCCATAGCAGTGTTTGAGTTCAACTAGTTGATTAACCAACAGTGGATTCTGACAGGCCCTTCTTACGTTTTCACAAAGGATCCCAGGAGGACTAAAATCACGGAAAATTTCTTGAATTTTTGAAAGATTCTCACAATGCTAAGGGACAATATTAGCACCAAATTCGTTCTTTTAATCTTTTGCTGAAAAAATTGACTTTATCTTGATTTTTGAAACCAATTTTTTACTTGTAGCATTTTGATCGCACTATTCATCTCATAGCCATGTTCGTCTACACCAGTGGCTCTCAACCGAATTTCAAATAGACCCTTGTGGCCTATGTAACTTTACTGGGGTTCACTCACAAAAAATAGTGAATTGGTGTCCACGGTGACGTTTTGGTGGTCCCAATGGCAATTTTAATTCAGAATTTCAGTAATTTCATTACTGAAAATGAAATTTCTACAGAAGTTTGCACTTCTTTAAAATACTAAAAGTGAAAATATCCACTCAGCTTTTCTATTTCTTATAGCAATAATGTAGAAGAAAAAAACACGAAATTGTAGTTTAGTTTTGCTCTAATATAAAGACTAAAGGCATAATCATTTACTATATCTTTAATATTAAGAACTCTTCTAATATTTTATTAATGATTTTTTGCGAGATGAGCGGGTACAGCTAAAAAATTTGTAGGAAAAAGAGTAAATGACTAAAAAAGGTTGAGAACCAAGGCTCTACAACATTGAAACCAGAGTCACAAAACTGTCGGGCTATCCGAACCCGGTCTTTTTGGTTCACTGTTATAAGCTAAGCAAAATGGGGTAGGTTTGATCAGGTCACATGCTAAAATTATGATTGGGTCGGGTCAGTTTAAATATAAATGTTAGGTCATATTTATTTTAGCAGAAAACGTAAACTTTAGTAATTTAAATAATATTGAAAATTTACATGCAACTTTGAGTTGTGACCAACTAAGATGATGCCAAATCTAATAATGTTGCATAAGGAAATAAGCAGGGCTTCGCAATAAATAACTGAAAAAGCATAGAATATATATATTACAAAACTAAGAAATAGATTATAATTCAAACCTGTTGAAGAACTCATGATTCTGAAAATCAATCCAACATTTAGTGCAAATTAATTGCTTACATTTTTTCTTTCAGGGCTTATTGGAATTGGGTCAAAATTTTAATTTTATGTGGGTTGGATTGGATCAGAATGTAAGCAATTCAATATGGATCAGGTCGAATCCAATTTTTCGACCCTTTTACAACGCTGATTGAAACCTCATATATCTGCAACGCACTTACCTGCATATTAATAGTAATAACAATGCTACATGAAGCATTTTTATACAAAAGTTGGATTGGATGGAATTATATCCAAGCAGACTTAGAACATGAACTGATAATTGTGATGAATTTTGTTTTAAGAATGACCGGTTGGATTATCAGATTCACAGTTGAATTTGTAGTCAGCCAATAGAGTGACAACATGAATAGTTATATCATTGAAATCAAAAATTTCATCTTGAGGAAAATAAATAAAGGCAAAATACTCATTAAAATGTGAGCAAATATCAAAGTCTCTTGAAGGAAGTTTGACCTCCCAAGGGATAGGGCGAGGAAAAGCTTGGAGATCTAAAGATCAAAGTAATTTATAGCAGGAATAAACGTCAGAATTGTCTGAAAAGCATTGAATAAATATTAATCTATCAAATTCAAATTATTCAAGGAGATCATTCCACAATGACTTTGAACAAAAGTAATCACCGATATCGTTTGCTGTTTGATATGAGATGATACTCAAATTTCAAATCATCATACATTTTCTTCCTCAAGCTGCCATTTTAGGATTAAAATAATTGGAAGACCATGAGAAACAAAGAATTTACTGGAAACTTCCTTTCATAGAGAGTAATATCAAGAAAACTTCCAAGAACTTAAATAATGTCAGTCTAAGGTTCCATAAGATCAAGAGCTACTCCAGTTTTTATTATTTAAAAACAGAACATTTTTTCCAAAAGAAGGATCATTTCCCCGAAACTTTGTTTCTTTAATTGTTTAGATATCAAATGTGACAATTTTAACAACTTGTAAATTTGGTACTTTTTAAAGAGCAATAAAACGAACAATTAAACACTGAAGTATTTCAACACCGACATCCCAAAAAAAATTTTTATCGTCATTATGAAAACCAATAATATCAAAAGAAGAGCTGCATTATATTTTGAGAAATTATGACGAAGAATCATTCTAGACAAACAAATAAATATATTTCAGACATTAATATATTTTGATAAGGGCGTATGCAGATTATTTTAATTAATTGTCAACTTTAGCTCATAGTCTTATGAATTTTTTTTGGGAAATATTTCTGATGACGACAAAAAAGCGTCAAATAGTGGATAATGCTATACAGGGTGCACTACTTCTTCTGGTGCAGTGATACAATTTGAAGAATTCACTTTTCTTTATGAAGCAGTTGCTTATTGCATATCACTCAATACACTACAACTATAACCTATAAATACCACAAATCATATTTCAGTTGCTCCAATATTTCGCATTATAGGGGGAAAGAGACAAGCTATTCTCGATTTTGTAAATGGCGACAAGAGACCCAAAGAGATTTCAGATATTAAAAGTGCACAGTAACACTGTAAGCAATGTTGTGAAGCTGTATTATGCAACATGAGATGTGAGGAGAAGATGTGGTGGAACACACAGGATAGTGCACACATCACATGTCATTCAGAAGGAGAAAAACAGTATTTAGGATATCTCTTGACGTTCCATAAAGAAGATGGCACAAAAAGTTGGTGTGAGCAACACATCAATGAAACGAATCATCAAGCAAGACCTTCATGCCTCTTCTAGAGTGGTCACCACCAGGCAGCTACTACATGAATACTGTAGGATCTTTTTGACTAAGCAAACACCAATTTGGGAGTGTCCTCATCTTCAGTGATGAAAAGCTGTTTCATGTTGACAGGGTGTTAAATCGCAGAATCAGCTGATACATCAGCTCAGTAAAAACTTCTGAAGCTCTTAAAAATGTGAACCACGTGTACACAACCAAGCACCGCGCCAAAGTCATGGTGTTGTGGTAACAGATGATCAGAAATCATCTTCACTCTTCATACTTCAGAACGACAGGGTAACTAATGACATGTATATGGAGTTATGGACCTCCTGACCAAGCATGTGCTTCCTTAGATCCCGAGTACCTATCTGAATAGTAATTACGTCTGACAGTAAGAAGAGACACCTTACCGCACAGCCAAGAAGATACAGACGTTCTTGAAGTTAAACATGACATCTTTCTGGGGGAAGGACATGCGCCTCCAAGTTTATCAGACCTCAACCTCCTGCACTACATTATAAGGCCCTGATTAGAGATAAAGTCCTGTAATAAAACCCATGCAGTGTGGCCTCTCTGAATGCTTCTGTAAAGAGGGATTTGATTAAGATGCATAGTGACTTAATCAAGAGGGGGACTTTTGAATAAAAGTGTTACAGTTTATAGACTTGTTTCAAAGCAAATTGTTTGCTTAAGTTGTCATATTTTTTGTTTGTGCTATCGATTACAGCAATTACACAAGATGTGTAACTAGATGCTAACTAGTAAATTTATGTGCAAATCCCAAATTTTAATATAAAATATCTTGCGATTATAGTCATAAAGAGAGGCATAGATTATAAATTTTGATGCATTTTGCTTCATCATATCAGGTATTTTTAACCTTTCCTTAATTAGTCATAATTTTCTTCTTCTAATTTTAGTACTTAGGATAATATAAATCAATATAATATAAGAAAGATGTCAATTTTAGATTGTTATGGGCAAGTCAAGTTGATGTTAGATATTCTGACTGCTTTTATTATATATGTATGTGAAAAAATATAATGATAATTTCAAGAATATATATTATTTGCATTTTTGTTGTTATTTTTGTGTGACAAAAATAAGCATGGGTATCTCACATTGCTTTCTCAAATGCTCAACAGAATAAAATTCAATATCCTTGTAATATGACAAGAAGCTAAAGATGGTAAGATAAGATAAGATAAAATATTCTTTATTCAGATAATATTTTCAATTACAAGACTGGATATTATCTGAATAGCGTCAAGAATGAGGGTGTTATTTCTATAAAAAATGTGCAATGATATTATACAAAACAATTGAATGACATTATATACATAAGTCTTCCATTCATTGCACGTTCAGTCACACACTCTGAAGATATTTTTAGATGTACTCATTATTTCTTCATTAAATGAGACATTTTAGCCAAATAGTCGTCAATTCTCAGGATAAAATCAATCTCTTTGAAGAAACCATTGCCGCTCCATACTTGACAATGCTGTGCAGTTTAAATGATTTGACTCGTGATATGCTACATACTACTTCAGTTTTCTTGATGAAAGGGATGTATGAAAATATTAGATATGTTAGCGATACTGTTAATTACATTCACCACTGCTGGCAAATACGTGCAGACCTAAAGATGACTGCGATTGTGAAAGCCTTCAGGAAGTATTGTTTGTTCATATGCATTTGAGATAGTAGAGCTCACGGCAAACACTACACCATGCAGAACTGATTCATGTAGTGTACGCAATACACTTACCGTTATTAGATTCAGACAAAAACATATTCTATCCAAGGCAATTTGTCAAAACGATGTTTCAAATAGAACTGCATTAAAATTATCTAAAAGAAAAACTACATATAAGCTTAGTATTGCAAAATCTACCAATGTATATCGGTTGTTCTTCAGGTCAAGGTTTTGTTTTGAGATGACATTTTGGAGTCATGTATGATCTTGGCTGAAGTCATTGAAAGATATATGCCCGGGATTCCTTGCCAAACATTGAGCTGCCTTAGATGCTCAACTAATCGATGAACTGATTGAAGTAAATCTCGAAATGAGTTGGAAGATATTGTTGCAAATCCATTTTATGCATTTAAATTTGGACAAGATTAACAAAAAAATGCCGGATATATCTGATTTCATATAGAAATCACAGAAATATAGCAGTGGTAAATATTGTCAGATTTTTGTTGTTAATTTCAGCGGGACTTTTCTTAGAAATTCACAAGAGGATAGAACACCTCGATATGTCGTATGTAATTTTTTGAAAAAATAAAATTTAAAATTTTATTATTTTTGTTATCTGATAAAATACATTAATCCCTTCATTCTGATTAGAGATTTCTATTTAACCTCAACTTTCGTCTTCAAACTTTGCATAAAGTGCTTCTGATACAGTCAGCGACAAACTGGACAAGTTTGCAATATCTGCTGATGCTTGCACTCTGGCAATATACGAGAAGAATGGAGAGTTCAAAATGCCCGCAAGAAAAATTGAATGAACAATATATTTTCAAATAATTGTCAGAAAGAACTCAACTTTCGTGACTTTTACTAAAATTATTCATTGTCTTCTAAAATATTTTTCGGTAAACAATTATTAAATTATATAAGTGATTAATGTTGTTTACTTCGTCTACCCTAGAACGATGAGTAAAGTCATTTTTGCTAGCATGTAGTATTTTTAATTAGGAAAATTAACACAAATACATATCCATTGCCTAATTAATTTTCAGGTATTTACTGTTGATCAGAAAGTTCTGATACTTTGGTTTGATGGACTCAATGGTAATTTATATCGTGAGAAAAGTATATATTATGTTAAATATGAAAATTATGAATCAAAACAGAAAGTTAATGAAGAGACTGAGTCTACTCATAATAAATAAAGCAATTCCTTCTAGAATCGCGATTAATAGTCAAACACTCATTGACTATTTTAGGATATCAAAAAATGCTTCGTCTTATAATTATTTTTGGTTTGAATTTCCATACTAAAAGTAGGTAAACCCACTAAATCTTGGAAAAGAATACGAGAAAAGTGAACAGAAAATGTCAAAAACTTTGTCAGCATTTAAAAAGCGAAAACTGGAATTCCACATATTCATCATTAACACCTAATGAAATGTTATCAAACTTTAAAAAAACTTTACTTTTCTATTTGGATCTAAGTTGCCCAAAAATATATTCTCTCATTCGAATATTTAAAAAAAAACTAGAAATGTTTCAAAACCCTGTATTCATTTCAAATGCATTAAGTAAATCGAACAAAAGAAACAGAAGTAAAAAAATTATATCAAAATAAATTCATAATCCCTACAAAACTGCACGAAATTTATGCAATATTGCAATAAGGAAAGCAAGTAATATTTATTCACGTTCAAACTATCAAATTCTTTCATCCCAAAAAAATTGAGGGGAATTATTAAAAAATTATTGAATAGAAAAAACATGAAAACAGAAAAATAGAAAAAATATACTATAAAGATAAATCCATTACAAATAAAGAAATCTGCAATACTTTCAATGAAGTTTTTCTAAATTTAGGACCCTAAAACGGTATGAATTTACTGTTTTGTCCATATAAAACTAAATCATTTCCACCCTCTTTCTCCATTCATTTTACAACTAAATATGAAATCATAAAGTCGATGCATTGTCTAAAGAACAAAGCCAGCGGACTTTCTCTATTAACAACTTGGCTCCCAAATATTCACAGCCGACTTAATAGCTGAAAAAACGTGTTACATCTTAAGTGCCTGTATAAGACATTCCATTTTTCCAGGGGAATTAAATTGGCAAATATAAGGCCACTATTTAAAAAAGACGATCTTGAAGATTGCTTAAATTATAGACCCATTTCAATCAATCGTCCAGTCACCAAAGTATTTGAACGAATTCTTTTTGATCAAATTAAAGAGCATTTTGCAAACGTAATCTTTACTCCAAAACACAACATGGTTTTCGTAGGTATTTCTACCAGCGACGCTTTAACACAAGCTATGGAAATATGGAAAAAACGATAGAGGATAATGAATACTCAGCATTCGCTTGCTTAGACCTTTCGAAAGCATTCAATTCGTTTGATAATAGTGTGTTACTGCAAAAGTTAAATTTCTAGACTTTTCTAATGAAAATATAGGTGTATAATCGTTACAACGAGAAAACCTTAATGAATCTTTTTCAGATTGGGTTTGCACTAAAATAGAGTCGTACGTGGGACCATTTTGGGTCTCATTACTATTTAATATTTACATAAATGATTTGTCCGACTTAAAAACATGTTACATTATACAATATGCAGATGATACAATATTATTTAAATCTAATAAATATACCGAAAATTCAAACTCTCGGAATTATAGTACTTCTTTCGCTATGTATTTTGCTTCTTTAAGACTAAGGCTGGTCGTACACACCCGGTAAGTAAACAAAAGTAAAGTAAGAAATTTTTACTTACCGACAATGTACGAGGTCTTAAGTAAAGTAAAGTAAAGTAAGGTAATGTAGACAACATTGATCTCAATTTCAATATCACTGAATATTTATTACACTGTAGAGTACTCTACGTATTGCACAAAGACGATATAAATAAAATTAATAATTACAAAGGAATTAATTACAACAGGTTTTTTTTGTTGCTGTATTTGGATAAACAAATTTTCATAATGTAAATAATTCGATTTTTTCGCCAACCTATTGTAAAATATTGCCTTTGTTTACTAAAGTGGAAATGTGATTGATTGTAGTTAACTACAAAGACATCTGCTATTTCAACTAGATTTGCTTTATTAAAACTGGGGAGGATGTTCTTTTTGTAAACAATGTACTTCTTAACATCGAAATCTTCAAAGATATCAAAATCAAATGATTACAGTCTTAGTATATACCATATTAATATTGTATGCATTAAATTTTTTTGAATAAATTGCACAATAACATTTGCATGCATATCATAAAAAAATCAAAATATATTCTAATACTTTTAGTTGTAAATTTTGCTAATAAATTTGATTTTATTTAACTCTTTATTTATGTTAAACTTAAACAATGGTCATACTTTTCTTTACCTTACGGCAGTGTACGAGGCCTCAAGTACAGTAACGTAATATCAAATTCTAAAATTCTCTGGTTTATTTACTTTAATTTATGGCAGTGTACGATTAGGGTAAGAGTGAATCATTTAAAAACTCAATTCTGCATTGTTAAGTCAAATTCTGCACTACTGATAAATCACAATATAAACCTAATTTTAACAGCGCTCAAACTTGGAATTATTTTTTATTCACATTTAAATTTTGAAAGACAACTAAATCATATTATTAGAAAAATAGACACCGATTAATGCAATTAAATTATGACACTTTTGATTTCATTTTAAATAAACACATACAAATTAGAGCCGGATCCAGATGTAGTAACGTAAATGTTTTGTAATGCTTAAAAGAATCTTAAAGCTTACAAGAAACTATTAATGACCTTACAAGTATTGCAATACTTGTGCTATATACGAAATATTAAGCAGTACTTGTAAGTTTCAATGCATTATATTTTTATATATGCTGTAGAAATTTCATTTACCTGATAATGTGCTAGAAACTCTTATTTCTAATAATTTTTTTAAAAAACATTCAAGATTGTTGAAAAAAAAATCAGAGAAAATATTTTTTCTTAAACCCCTACAGATATATTCAAGAACTTTGAAAGAAATCCAAGAATACATTTCTTATCAAGTTTTTTTTAAAAAACTTTCAAGATCTTTGCAAAAAATCCAAGATTCAAGATTTATTCAAGAACTTTCCAAGATTATCCAAATTTTCAAGCTAGGGTAATTTCTCAAACACTTCCAACTAAAGCAAAAATTCAATTAATTCATACTCTAGTATTAATTCATTTCAACTATGCGAATATACTGAACAAAGATATAAAACAAAAATTCCTCAGAAATTTTTAGTTACAACTAAATTGGCCCATCAAAGTTAACATTAAGTGAGACATTTTAGCCAAATAGTCGTCAATTATCAGGATAAAATCAATCTCTTTGAAGAAACCATTGCCGCTCCATACTTGACAATGCTGTGCAGTTTAAATGATTTGACTCGTGATATGCTAAATACTACTTCAGTTTTCTTAATGAAAGGGATGTATGAAAATATTAGATATGTTAGCAATACTGTTAATTACATTCACCACTCAAATTTATTTCTACATTCACAATGTTATATCTATTTAAATGTCCTAAGCACATTCTTCAAAATAATAATACTTTCTCATATAACAAAAAAAGTTCCTTTCCAAGAAATAATTATTAAACAAAACCAATTAGTTAAAAGAAGCAAATAATGAAAAACTCATTTCTAAACACAGCTATAAATATATGGAATGAATTACCAAAATACCGGTATATTAAGAAATAACTAGATTAAAAAACTCTAAGATTGATATTAAAAAGTACTTTTACACCTTAAATATAAAAAGACTGAAATGGCGAGGTTATAAATTTTACAATTTTGATTACTCTGTTAATAGAAACTAACACCGCCATAATTTAAATTAATTATTCTATTATTTGTAAATATTTATTGTTTTGTTTTATTTATATTTCTTTCCTTGAGGCTTTCAGAATTTCAGAATTATTATCAGTATTCTTAAATTGTTCAAACAATTTCTGAATATAGATGTTTCTTCTTCTTCATAGTGAATTGATGCAGCCATTTCTGAAGAAGGGAGTATTTTGGGATCAAATATTAATGAAAATCTAAACACTCTGTATGTTATTTATCAAGTTTTCATGACTTTCCCAATGTTCATTAATAAACAGTTAAAACACCTGAGATCTGTTGACTTTAAAATAAAAGCAATGAGGAGCGATTTCTATGACAACAAAGACAAAAAATTTACTACTAGGCAATGATATGTGGATTTTTTTTATTCCTTTAATGAATATTCCAGTCTTAAATGCTTGGATACTACATAAGCACAAATAGATTACTAATAAGTTTGTGAGCAAGTTATCAAAATATCTTTTACAAATCCAAACACTGAAATAATCCATCAAATTACGAATTCAGTTCCTTTGCATTTGTAGTTATAAGCAAGATATAAAATGTTCTAAGAATAGATTTCACTGTGGATTCTGAACTGTATTTAGTGAATAGCATATAAAAAACTATCCTAGAATTTTTAATAATTGTATGAATATGCACTCTTCCTCTTATTTTTATCATAATTTTTTAGAAACTATTTATTCAATTGACTAATTGTAAATGCCATTGAGTGATTAAAAATACAAATAATGCCAATTCTTTGTAAGGGTATAAATTTAAGATATATCTTAAGGAGGCCTGACTATTGATTACAACGGATCGGACTTGGGTCACCGAGACCACCGCAATGGTTTGAAAACTATAGTAATTTATTAAAGATGCACCTGAAAGATCTTTAAAAATTGGGTCAATGAAGTGAAAGTCCGGAGCTAAACCTATAATTATTTAAAAAGTTATTGGGTATTAAAAAATGAAACATGATTCCAAAAGAGGAATGGAAAATTATTTATTTTCCTTTTTGGCAATAACTTTTCGTTGGCAAAGTAGATTTTGATATTGCACGAATAAATAGTTCTATTGTTTTTCTATGTAAACTCCAGGTAAAACCACTAGGGTTTTACTAAATTTCAAAAGATTTTATGGAAGAGGAGTGGACACCCCATTCCTCCAAAATTTTATTTGTGTTTGCATGGTACAAAATTTCATTTCAATAACATATGTATACCATTTTGGGTTCTTGTTTCCAAATCTGAAGTCAAATCATTACGTTTTTATGGTTTTTCTCTTTGATTTATGGCTTAGGTTTATAAAATAATAAAAATTTAGGTTTTAGGCCTAGGAAAAATGGATTTGTGATTTTGATTTAGAGCTTAGGTAAAAAAATGGATAAAAACATCAAAATAAATGTATTTTTTTAAAAAAACAACAAAATCTATTGACAAAAATGATACTGAAATGGGGGAATTGATCCGGTAAGCCGTTAAGAAGAGCAGTTGACAATAACTAGGGTTATGACGCAGGGTTTGGCTCTGAAATCAGTTAGAGCTCTGTTGTATTAGGTTAACTGATTAACAACTATGGAACGAAGAAATATAATATCCACTTCCAATGAGTAGTAAAGAAATTAGCTAGTACATTTTTATGAATAACACACTGCAGATCTTATTAGCACATCGAAATTTTTCAAGAGTTGTGACTTAGAATCAATGTGTGAATTTACTAAATTTTTGCTGTTGTTGGCAGCTCCTGGGATATATTGCTAAGAACTTTAATTGAAATAGCCAAATTTTTTAACATTACTTATTTGTTTTGCAAAATTACGTTTGAATGAAAAGTTATGTTTAAATATTTACAGGAATTAACTTGTTCTGTGTATGTATCATTAAACTATAAATTATACTGAGAAAAATTTGTAGAATTGTCGTTAGATTTAGGTCCAATTAAAAAATGAACACTAAATGGATTTATTCTTAGTTTTAGTGATGCAAAATATGATTCAAAAGCAATTTATTGCTATAAGAAAAAAATACAAAAAACTATAAACTACAAAACTACAAAAAGCTATTTACAAATATAATAAATATATAAATATTAAAATGTGTGTTTGTGTTGTGTGTGTGTGCATTTTATGCACAATTTTCAAATGAATGTAGTGTATTATTGTCATTAAGTAGGCATTGTCTATTAAAGAGGAATGTTCGCAATTTCTTTCTGAATTTCCTGTAATTTTTTTCAAATTTAATTTTATCCATTTAAGTTATTCCATAATTTAGTTGCTGTGTGGTGAAAACTATTACAATATTTATCCACGCATAAAAATGTTTGAGACCGTTCATTTAATTTAATATACTGTTTTAAAAACGAAATAGCGGTTCATCAAATTTGAATTTGAATAAAATTGATAATATATGCACTTAAATTTGATAATAAGGAGACAGTATTTTGTATTTTAATCGGTAATCGGATGCATTGTCGTGTTTTTGTGCAAAATTGAGTATTTTAAGGGACCAATTAAAAGTTTTAGATAGGAGGATGCGATGCTTTGAATTAATATTTGTAAAGAGGAATGAGCAAATTGAAAGTGTGAAAGGCAGAGCGCATTTATTAATTGTTTGTGGTACGTATTTGAAATATTTCTGAGATGATAAGGATACCTAACTCCAGAAGCCATTTTTTTAATTTTAGCCATGAAGAATTGTTCGAAATTTAAATCATTGTCAATTTCAACACCTAAATAGTTAATAGATTCGCTTTGCTTTATTGGTACAATATTTAATTTAAGTTCTATATTTCTTGTGAGATTTCTGTTTGTCTTAGGGGAGAATATTATTAATTGTGTTTTTTCAATATTTATTTTCAATTGATTATCTGAGAAATATTTTGCAAAATTTTCGATGTCATATTGGAGATTTTTAGTTGCATTAAACGCATTTATATCAGTACTTGTAAGACATGTATCATTTGCATATTGATAAATTTTACTGTTGTTTACCTGTTGAGTTATGCCATTAACATAGATTGCAAATAGAATAGGTCCGAGAACTGTGCCTGTGGAACCCCACGGTCCGTCATAATATATTTTGACTTTTTACCATTAAGTATAACTCTTTGCTGTCGATTTTTAAGGAAAGTCATTAAGTTAACAGATTTTTTATCAAAGTTATAATATATTAATTTGTCCCTTAATATGTCAAAATTCATTGAGTTAAAAGCTTTGCTCAAATCAAGGAGTGCAACAAAAATACATTTGTTTAGGGTTAAATTAGATTATATTTGTTCTGATATTGATAGAATTGCATCTTGAGTGCTATAACCATTACGAAAACCAAATTGTTTTTTTGAAAGAATATTTTCAGATTTCAAATATGCATTTATTTGATTACTTAATAATTTTTCAAATAGTTTACTAAAAGGTTGGCCAATGCAGATGGGCCTATAATTTTGTGCATTTAGAGGGTCAATTTTTTATATATAGGGCTTATGTCAGATTTTTTACCTGTTGAGTTATGCCATTAACATAGATTGCAAATAGAATAGGTCCGAGAACTGTGCCTGTGGAACCCCACGGTCCGTCATAATATATTTTGACTTTTTACCATTAAGTATAACTCTTTGCTGTCGATTTTTAAGGAAAGTCATTAAGTTAACAGATTTTTTATCAAAGTTATAATATATTAATTTGTCCCTTAATATGTCAAAATTCATTGAGTTAAAAGCTTTGCTCAAATCAAGGAGTGCAACAAAAATACATTTGTTTAGGGTTAAATTAGATTATATTTGTTCTGATATTGATAGAATTGCATCTTGAGTGCTATAACCATTACGAAAACCAAATTGTTTTTTTGAAAGAATATTTTCAGATTTCAAATATGCATTTATTTGATTACTTAATAATTTTTCAAATAGTTTACTAAAAGGTTGGCCAATGCAGATGGGCCTATAATTTTGTGAATTTAGAGGGTCGCCTTTTTATATATAGGGCTTATGTCAGATTTCTTAAATATATCCGGGAATTCATTATCAATAATGCATTGGTCAAATGCAAATAGTAGATGTTCACTAAAGATATGAAAATGACGTTTAATAATAAAGATTGGAAGATTATAGGATGCCGTTGATTTGTTTAAGTATAAAGTTTTTATTATGGTTTCTAGTTCATTTGCATTTATGAGTCTAAAAGAAAAGTATGTTTTTCCTGGGAATTTATTAATATTTGTCTTTCTCTTATATTGGGGAAAATTGAAATTGCCAAGTTCCTTAAATGTTGTATTTAGGTGGTCTATTATTCTTGTTATTTCTATTGTAGTTTGGTTATCAATATTTAATTCATTAATATCAGGTGAAATTCCTTTACTTTTTCCCAAAATTTTATGAATACATCGCCATTTTTCGTTTGTATTATCTAGTTTATTGAAGAATCTTTTTTCTTTTAAGGCAGATTTTTTATTTCTTAATTGTTTAATAATCCTCTTTGATTTTTCGTAATTAGTCCAATTAGTTGTTGTCGGTTCTGTTTGTGCGAGATTAAACAATTTTCTTTTAATACTTACTAGTTCATGTATGTCACTATCGTCGGCATTTGATAAAGCAAACTTGCGCGCTTTTAATTTTACTTTGCGGTACTTAATTGTTGCCGCTTTATTAACAGCATTGCAAATTTCTTTTGAAATATAATTAATCATGCAAGATCCAGATTTTAATGTGTATATATAGTTCAACGATATGTTTTTCAAAAGTGTTTCCATTATTTCGTCTGAATAATTTAGATAATCTCTTGCATAAATTATTTTAAATTTATTGACTTTGGTAGTTATATTACTTATATATGTGCAAAGAGCATGGTCACTGAATGATTCAAACATGAAGGATTTAAAAACTAAGTCGGAATTTGTTAGGAAGTAATCAATTAAATTGTTATGTCGTGTAGGACAGTCAGTATTTACACAATGAAAATCGTATGTTGCGCAAAATTCTTTTAACGATTTTTTTTCAAAATTATTAAAATAATTTATATTAAAGTCACCAAATATATTTATAGAATAGTAGAGATCACTTATTTCGGACATTTTATTTGCATAAAATTTTAAATAGTCAATATGATAATTCTTACTGGGATTGTATGTGATATTTATCAGTTCTTTATGACATTTATTTTCAATTGATAAAATATTTATTTGTTGTGGTTTCTGTTTGTGCGAGATTAAACAATTTTCTTTTAATACTTACTAGTGCATGTATGTCACAATCGTCGGCATTTGATAAACAAACTTGCGCGCTTTTAATTTTACTTTGCGGTACTTAATTGTTGCCAAAAAGTATGTTTTTCCTGGGAATTTATTAATATTTGTCTTTCTCTTATATTGGGGAAAATTGAATTGACAAGTTCCTTAAATGTTGTATTTAGGTGGTCTATTATTCTTGTTTTTTTCAGTTGTAGTTTGGTTATCAATACTTAATTCATCAATATCAGTTGAAATTCCTTTACTTTTTCCCAAAATTTTATGAATACATCGCCATTTTTCGTTTGTATTATCTTGTGTATATATAGTTAAACGATATGTTTTTCAAAAGTGTTTCCATTATTTCGTCTGAATAATTTGATAATCTCTTGCATAAAATATTTTAAATTTATTGACTTTGGTAGTTATATTACTTATATATGTGCAAAGAGCATGGTNGTAATTAAGAATATTGCGTTTTGTCCTATCTTATTTATTAAGTTTAAAAAATCATTTCTGTTTGAATTGAGACTTCTAGCATTGAGATAAACAAATTTATAGTTATTACAGTAGTTTTTAAGTTTATTTTCTATTTGCGATTCTTCTAGAATTGGTCCTGGGTTGAGTTTAATATCTCCTGAAAGAAGTAATCTTATGGAATAAAAATTTTTATTGAGGTGATTAAGAAGAAGGGTACTGAATTTAACTGTATATGCATAATATGTTAAATGGGGATGTTTTGAAGCATGTGGATGTGGATTTATATAATATAGAGGTACATTTTGAAACATTACATATTGTGCAAAAAAGTACAATTTTCTTCGAACACTTTTATAGACTAAAAAATAGTATCTTAAGCATATTGTATGACTTTAAATGCCTGACTACTCAAATCATTTGCATTAACTAGTGTCAACGATTATGAAAATAACTCTTTATTAATTCGGCTCTTTTGTTTGTGAAGCTCATAATTTTTACTTTTTGAATTAAAGTACAATGGTCAATAACGACAAAATTGTTGAAAGATCTAAACATGCAACTCCTGAAAATCATCAATATTTATGCTATTTCTGCAATTTTCGGTAGCTGTTTACAAATCATCATTAGTAGACATATACTTACGAAAGCCGATTTTGAGAATTCAGGTTGTGTTTACATCATGAACTTCTATAATACTAACTGGACTGCAGTGAATGATCATTTAGCTGCAACATTTGGATGATTTCACTAATCATTTATTAATTCTGCTCTTTTACTAACGAATTGAAAGCGGAATAAATTAAATCGGCCAAATGTTGCTGTTATTTATTCATTTGTTCTAGTCCAGTTAGTGTTCTAGGAGTTCATGGCTTACAAAAAATCTTACTAATTGGCGAAGTAATAGAAATAGATCTGTAACTTAAACAATTTTTTTGGGTAATCATTTTTTAAGTAATGGAATAATATTTGCTATTTTAATGGATCAGGAAAAGTCAAATGCTTAATACATGCATTTATAATGTAACAGTGTTTCAGCTATTATCTCTGAAGTAATTTTTAGATATCAAGTTTGGATCACGGAGAGACCACTAGATTAGTTTCTTAAAGATTGAATAGATTTGATAATGTGACACTTAGTCACGAATCTGAAAGACAAAAACGGGGCCATAGGTTGAATTTGATTGGTATTAAAGCGAGTATTTACACCTTTATAATTGCCTAAATTGTAAAATGTTTCAATAAATATGCTGCACATGTCTTTATTGCTAGTAACTACTTTTCATTTATAATATATTTTTTCTACTATCATTTTTATTTATTTCCTCTCAATTTCGTCGAGTACTATCAGGTCATTTTCATATAAATGGTTTTGAAAATTTGAAAAATAAAGTAGGAAGTAGGTCAATATTTTTCTTCCTGTCAATATCTGATATGAAGGCATCTTATTCAAAAAATTGAAACAAAGAAGTTCTAGCTGAATTTTTACAGCATGTTGAAATTAAAACTAAGAAAAACGCTACGTAATATGAGAAAAATAATTTTGAATGAATAGCAATAATATTCTGATCTATTTAATGGTTTTGATCTTAATTGTCAAAGCAGTTTACACTAACATAACGATATAGTTTTAATATTTGGTCGTGCGATTGGAAAATACTATCATAAACGAGTTGAAGTTCTTGATAAGACTTGAACGTGATTAAATCCTACCCAATTTGCATATGGTTATGACATTAGCTCAAAATAGAAATATATCATTTGTCAAGAATCACTTAAGGCAAGTAGTGTTATAAGACGAGGCCCCTGGTCACAAACTGATATTTTGACCTCTGCGATATTGATGAGTGTTTTTAGTGACTCATCAGTTGATTGACATTTCCGCTAATGGATTTTCAGTGACGTCACATATTTTTAAGTATGTCTACTGTTGGATTTCAATTAGTAATGCTTTTAATTGATTTACATATTAGGGCCATTTTTTTGGCATGAGTAATTTCACTTTGATAATATCACACACCATTTTTTTGGTATGAGTAATTTTTGTTAATATCACATTTTGTTTGCATTACGCCATGTTT